>APFE031689210.1:0-50203 GCA_000404065.3 Pinus taeda
AAATGACAAATTGACAAAAATAATTGCAGAATTTAGTGCAACAAATCCTTGAAGTTTCAAACTTCTCCTTCTCTACATACAGCCTCAGGATTTTCTGAAATGATGATGTGTATGAAAGGAACCCAGAAGACCTCTATATTATTTGTTTTTTACCCTCATCCATGCCTTCTCTCACCTTGAGCATTGAGCATGCAGATTCTGAGTGTGGAACACGTCTTAGGCACTCAGAAAGGGCATGTCCAGTGGATCCACACATCTGACATGGGGATTCACTAGAATCGCTACACACGAAGGTAGGGGGGTGTGAACAAATCTGCTTGTTGGGACCTCAAGTGAGCCACGACAAAGCTGGAAGGAGGGTCGCCCTAGAAATCAACCAAGGTCCACAGATCAGAGATGATCCAAGCATCTGCAGCACAGCCAGCCCAAGAATTTAGCTCCCAAACTTCCCAATGCGGATCTGGTTTTATAAGTTTGTCCAGGAAGCAAGATTGGTCAAACCCTAGAATTTAACAATTTTGCAAAACTCAACTCAAACAGACAGGGAAGGACTTTCAATTTTCACACCATTGTCCTCCTTCAAATCAAGAAACTCACCTAGCTATGGCAGGGATGGCAAGCAAAATGGAGAGAATGGAACAAGAAGCTAGGGAAGCGGCATGTGACATACATGGAAACCAGGAATAGTTGGAGCATAATTTAGATCTTCTCAGACAAGGATATTCTAATCTTGTCAGCGTGTTATTAGCACTGAGAAATATGCCCCAATTGCTTTTTGAGTTTTTGTACATATTTTATGTATTTTATTTCTGCATTTTGTACATATTTTCTGTATAAGAGAAGACATATTTCTTCAACCAAAAAAGACTAAGCAGAAACAGTTTTTGCACATATTTTACATATTTTATTTTTGCATTTTATACATTTTTTTTTCCCCGGTGGTTCACAAACATCTGTGGTCAGGGGGTGCAGGCTACGTCCATGTAAATTCTAAGGCTGATCTCTAGGATCAAACCCCTCGGCCATCACAGACCTGATCCCAAGGGCTTCGGGTAGAATCGACCCTGTGACCTCTTGTTTTGGCGAGGCACGACTTGACCAGTTGGGCTAACCCTTGGGGCTCTATACATATTTTCTGTATAAGAGAAAACATATTTATTCAACCAAAAATGACTAAGCAGAAATCAGGGAATGTCTGGGAATGGAGTATTTTAGATTCATTGGGCGCTTTCATAGTTGGACAGAAGAGTTACAAGAGATTTACATACTGTGGTCAAGAACATGGTAAAACATAAGGATCTGGTCTACATTGAAGGGCAGCATGTGCCTGTGGAAGAGCAGCAAGGGCTTGTGGACGAAAATCCAGTGAAACCATTAGGCCTACAATCGAGGGCATCCACATCAAGCCAGTCCATGTGATCAATAATCATCTAGTTTACTCAAATCTTTCTGTTATTGGAAGTATAATGAAATTTACTTCAAAGACAGCTAACTGTCTATTATTTTGTCTATAAGTAAAGCCTACACACGTCAAGCCAATCCAGATCACCAATAGACGTCTAGTTTATCCAGCCTTCTCTGTTACCAGTAGCATATTGAATTTCATGTCCAAGACTGCTAGAACTTTCGTCTATATGTGAAACCCTTAACGAAGCTGAAATACATGTCTAGCATCATTTGCAGAAAATGTTCTTTAATGTATAAGTCGGTACCGTCAAATTTTCTATACAATTTAAAATTTTCTCACTCTAGAGTCAATTGACATACAAACCTTTCTTCGCTCACTCTTAAGAAGAATTGTTGTGGGTATGAGGTCTTCAATGAAAATAATCTAATCCAAGCAATCCGTAACAATACAATACTTGACACTCTAGCATCCTAAGTCATCCCCTATGTTTCTAGCAATTTTTCTAATATAATTGGGAGATAACAATGGAACAATTGCAGCGGTTGAGGCTTGAAATGCTACCTTCAACTAAAGTGTGCAGTAGTTTTTAGTGAAATATGCTGCAATATTTATTGCGACTGTAAATGGAAGCAGAAATGAAATGTACCTTTTCAAAATGTGTTCAGGAACAGCGTTAGCGCAAAGCCCTCTTTGCGTTTTCCCCTGTGTCCATGACTACACATCACATTCATCGTTGGGAATCTTTTCAATAACGATGCGAGAATTACACATTATAAACATTGACATTCTTTTTCTACACGAAATTGACATAGTTTTTGAGGGTTTAAGGGCATTGGCCCCAAAATATGGAGGTTTGTAATCGTGGATGTGAGGACACATTGAAGGCCGTTGTGGTGGTGCTTGCACAACACCTAACATTGAAGAATTCACCATACATATCTACCAGTTGAGGCCTCCAGTTTCAAATACATATGCAGGGGCGATGGATGATCCAAGGAAGCAAATATACATAATCATTCAGTAAGTGAATGAGTTCAGGAAGCCATACTTGCACCAGTAATGGGCAATCGATGGCTGAACTAATGGATCACTTCAAGGGTCAGATGCTCAAGCGAGCTTGCCTGCCCACTTCATCGATCTTTACTAGCTATCTCTAGATTCAAGTAAGCAAGGCAGTGTCAATTCCACTGAGCCTATGATAGGCCCATTTCAGTGCATATATAATTTTACATCCAATCCAGGGTGGTTGCATTAAGTTCACACTATAAATACAGGCAAAAATGCAACCAACTGCCTAAAATCCGGGGCAAATTCAACCATGTCTCAATCTCTAGAAGTGGATTATGGTAGAGGGTGCTAGGACCTGGAAATTGGGGGGTGAATGAAGCAAATCCCACCCTGAAACGAGGCGAATTAGGGTCAATCGGGGTTGGAAAAAAAATACAAGGGAAAACGAGGGGAATCAAGCTTGGAAACCAGGTAAATCAAAGCCAATCGAGGGTTTGGAAAAAAAAATTACATGCGAAAACAGGAGAATCAGGCTTGGAAAAAAATTACAAGCGAAAACACATTTTATGGTGTTATTTTTATTGTTGAAGATATAATATTTATTTATTTTTTAAATAATTTTTGTGCTAACTATAGAAAATGGGTATAATATAAAACAATTGCCCCTCTAAAATATAAAAACCCTTAAATTTTTCCCATGGGTTAAAATTCGCCCCTAAAATTTTCTATGCACTGGACCTAGCATGCCCATGGTTGGCCTCAATACTCTTAGAGATATGGTAGTTGATCCATAGCCCAGATGAGGATGGCCTCACCTTCTAAGACATGGGAGGGCCAATAGCAAAGCCCTCAACGTTGGAGCAAAGATAGGTGCTTTGCCTTGTTGGAAACCCTGGAGACCACATTTTAACTGCAAGGTGAAATTTGGGGCCCACAGAGAGATTTTGACAAAAATGTGAAGCCCAAAACACGATGATTTGAGAGAGCTTGTACACGACTCATGGCACTTTGAAGCCTCAACGCATGCCTCATATAGCCCTATGCATGGATGACATCAACATTTCGACTCACACATGGGCATTTCACTTGATTTTATGTTTTGGCTAATGGTTGGCTTGTAACCCAATTCATTATTGTAATTTTACTTGAGATTTAGGGGCTTTTTAGGCTAAGTAGATATTGTTCCTCATATAAATAGAGGAGAGGATCATCTTGTTTACCATCATCACTTGGACTTGGATATTTCGGCCTCTTAAGATTTTCAGCCTCTTGTTCTAATGGGGAAAATGTGATCTATGGAGCGAAATTTGTCTTGAGCATTTGTTCTTGTCTTTGGAGAAGTCACTTTGAATCAAGAATTGGATTGTACATGCATATTTTCTTGTAAGTGCCATGTTTATTGCAAATTTCTGATTTCATTTCTAATGTATGGAATAAATTAGTGATCTAGTGTAAATTTGTGCCCTAATTTTGTTGAATATCAATTGAGTGGTAACTAGGTCATATTATTGCATGCATTACTCATAGTATGATATGTGAATGACAATCCCCTTGGTGATATCATTCTAGATCTCCCAAGTGGAGTTTGATCCCTAAAAAAGGTGATAGTTAGGGTTTTGATGCTAGCACATCAAAATATCCTTACTCCTTTTCAAGATCAAATCAATTTTAAGAACCCATCGACTCCATTACCCTAGGACTAAGCACCGTCCTTCCTTGTTGGCAATCATTTCAACTTTTTATCAATAGATTTTCTCTTTCTCTCTCTTGTCCTAATTCGACACCTTTAAGGCCATGCAGTCAAGCTAGGGCTTCATGCAAATTCCTTTGTGCAAATTCCTAGGGAAGAGGAATTTGCAGGACTGGGGAGTCTAAATGTTGAGGGTATAGTTGGTTGCCTCAAAATCAACCCCGTTCATAATAATTCACTTCAATTCTATCCATTTATTTTCTTCCCCTAGTTGTTTGCCCCAAGTTAAACCCTAGTTTGGTTTTAGCTTCAACTTGGGGCTTCTTGAGGGTTTCATGTGCCTTGACCTTGTCGAAATGCATTGTTGGAAACCCTTTTCTTTACATCGTCACCTTTGGCCATGCAAACTATCAACTCATCAATCAAGCCCTAGGGCGTGTGCCACATATTTTAGGTCTCTCTAAGAAAAGCATAGCCTCCTCTTGGAGCCTTTTGTGCCTAAATTGTGTCTTTCCATTGAAAACCTTTTGGGTCACCTTTGTTGAAGAAAGGGTAACTAGGTTCGCTATTCATAATGACATGATCTTTGTAAATGATGAAATAAAAGGAATAAAATTATTTTTGTATGCCTTGCTACATGGGTTTCATGAGCAAGAGGTTTATTTGTTAGTGGATCCCATTGAGAGCCTTAGGATTTATTAATAAGTCAAAGAGTCATTGTCATGTATGAAGAAGCTCTTCTTGAGTCTATGTTCAATGTATACAAGTCTATTAAAAAATGTCTAACAACCCTCCAAAGACCATCATGATCATTGTCTCGGTATACTAGACAATCTCGGCATATCTATTATCATAAGGATCTCAGTGCAGGAAGGGAATGCTCTGTCTCGGCATACTTCTAAATACTCTCATGATTTCAATAAATTTGTTATGGGGAGATCTCACAGTGACACACTCTGTCTCGGCATAGTTACAAGATGAAGATCTCAGTGAAGGTGGAGCTATGTTGCAACATTAATGATTTCATTGTTATGATGAATATCTAAATGAAGGTGTAGTAATGACGACCTCGGTGAAGCAACAGTGGTGATGATGATCTCAGCAATGACAAGGAAGAGGATTGGTGTCTTGGTCTTGGAGTGGCCTAATAGGTCAAGGGTCATGGTCTCGGTATTCATCAATTGGAATCTCTATAAGAAGAACTTTGTGCAGGTTTTCCTCTCAAAGAGTGAGAGGTTTTGACCCTGGCAGAAAGCCCTGGCAGAAAGCCAACATCTTGTGTTCTTGTCTCTTTGTTTTGGTAGCTATTTGATGAACTAAGAAGACACACTCTAATATTAAAGATTGTGCTAATAATAAAAATTAAAAACACCTCACAAATAATTATCATGACTAGAATAATCTCATTAACTTCATTTGCCCTAGATTCTTCAACATGGTATTAGAGCTACGATACTAAAGTCAAAGGAAGGGCAGCAAAAAGAGACATTCGAGGATCAGCATCAAAGCAAGTTGAAGGGCTTTTTGTTTCAAATCCTACATCAAAGGTTGAAAGAGACAGTCTACAACAGCAAGACAACTTAAGTCCTACAGAAAGACTGATTTGGATCACTATCTAAAGTCCTCAGAGAAGTTTACTTCAGGCTCAGATTCAGACTCCCTTTTGAAATCTTCGGATGGTGATTACAAAACTGCAATTTGGGTATGATCACATTCTCCCATAGTTTGATAACTTAAACTTGACCTCAGTGAAAGTGAAATCTCAATGCTAGTGCTCGGAACTAGGATCACAGTCAAAAGAAGAAAACGTTGTACCTCTCATAGTTTCGATGCTAGCCACAAATTTGGTGTCATTACAATCTCTATCATACCATGGTGATCTCAATAACTTATAGTCTGGAGCAGTTTCGGTGCTTGTTGCTAGATAGTGCTAGAAGGTCTTAAAGGAGATCTTTGAAAAAGGGATTTTAGTCGTTCATGCTAGGAAACTAAAGCAAGTATCTAGGATTCTACACCAACAAGGAGCATCACAACAAGGCCACAAGGATATACAATAAAATCACATCAACTCGAAGATCACTCGGAGGAAGCATCAATGCATCTTCAACATGATCAAGATGAAGATTTTATCTTCATATGTCAAGTAAGTATCTTCATTAATCAATTTGATAAAATGACTTCAAGATTGCAAGGAGATCTATAGGTTGGATGGGTCATCAAAGGTCCTTGCATGGAATAAGATGGATTGTGATTGTCATAATCCTCATAGAGAAGTCAATGAACATATCAAAGTATCCTTTTTATTCATGGGAGGGAACTCTTAAGGTCCTCTCATCCCTATGTAGGGAGAAAGGAGACATGAAAGAGATATATGAAATATTAGAATATATACTCTTTCAAATGCAATGAAGAAACTCATACCACTTGGACCTGATTGAAGGTATCAAAGAATGAAGGAAAATCTTCATGAGATCTCAATTGAAAGATCTGGAAGAGACGATAAGAAGATAATCATCATTAACTGATAAGCAAGGTAACAAATGTTCATGAACAAGAAGGTTACCTCATTCGACAACTTGTGGTCTCTATGCTAGATAGAAAAAGACAAGTTGAGGGAAAAAGTGTTGAAGGTTAAAAGAATCAAACATGTGCAGAAAGGAAAGGGAAGTTTTATCCTCAAACAAGACAGAATAGTATAGCTAAGATTCAATGTTATGGAAATATTGTGGAAAAGATGGAGGACGCTGAAGAAAAGGGCCAAGGAAAAAGGGAGTAACAAATCTCTACTATGATTGAGATGATATCCCTCACAAAAGGGTCCTATCATAAGCTCCTAAATATTTTGTTATAGATATGATCATGATAATAAGATGCATCATGGCATCATGGAAGCATTAGAAACAAGAGCTCGTGACATCACCATGGGAATCATGAAGGACAAAATCCATGGCAGTCAAACATGAAGGATATAGCTCTTGGGAACCTCATTGGACATTGAAGGAAAGGAAGATGTCATCCTGGACAAGGCTCATCATACCAACGTTGTGAACACCGACATCGGGAAAATATCGGTAAAAATCGACAGACATCGACAAAATTAAGATAGCATAAAAATATCAATAAAAATTGGCAAACATCGGCTAGGCCAAAAAATCATGATTTCGAGATAAAATCGGGATGTTATCGAGATGTTCACAACACTGCATCATACATCAAGACAAAAAGGAAACAACTGCCAGATGGGGATATGCAAGATCCTCAAGATTCTCTAATGGAATCCTCATCGAAGGATTCACTAATCGAGAGAGGAAGCAGTGTTTCCTCAAGAACCCCATCTTGTGGAATTCATGGATGATGTTATGGTGAGATAAGAGAAGAAGCAGATCAAGGTGTTGAAGACACTTCAATCAAGGAAGTTGTTGGAATAAGCCTAGATGATCTAAAGGTAAAATGACGCATGTATGCTTGTTTTTAATAGTATAATGTCATGTTGTATGGTTGCAGATAACAAGGATCATTACTTCTTTCTTAAGAAGCATGATCAAGAGAACAAGGATCTCCTCCTCTGAAAAGATGCAAGAAGACATAAGTCACACAAGATGAAATAAAAAATATATGTCCTCAAATGAAGTATGAGGTGGTTGACTACAATCAAGAAACTTTGAGTGAAAGCTCCTTGGAATGGAATGTGTGAGGAAGGAAGAGATCATGAGATATGCAACCATGGTAGTGACAATCTCCTTAATCTTGATTTTCATCCTTTTACTTAAATTTTTAACATTACCAGACTCAGGATGTTTGAGAGTGGTTCCGACCTCATTGGATTTCATATGGAGAAAGTAGAATTTTAGATTTCATTCAAAATCCAGCAGACTTATCAGTTTTTCATGATTTCAGGATTGCAATGTTTCCATTGAATTTTGTCATGTATTAGGGTATGGAACTCGTATTTAATCAAGAGCACCAATCCCTCTATGTACCTTGATGTTAATGACATTGGTTTTCGAACTCCTCTATCATGACCCTCCTAAAAATGTACGCATCACTCAAACAAAATCTTGACTTGACATGCTATGCTTTTTCTATCTTGTGTTAATGCTTAGAGGGTGATATTAATGACAAAGATCCCTATACAAATACAGAGGTAATGACAAAGATACCTCTGTATATTAATGCTTAGAGGGTGATATTAATGACAAAGATCCTGATTTTCCAACAAGACTAAAAAATTAGACATTTCTCATGGTGGCAAGAGGCCCAAGCATAAGAAATAGATAATAGATTTACTTCTCTTTTCTAGTTTGTAGTAGCTTTTATAACTATTGACTCTTTCATATTTATTATGATATTTTTTTAAACAATATATGACAATTTAAGTTTGAAGTTGGCAATTATAACTCATTAGTAATGAAATATGAATATGATGCTTCATGAAAGTTGAAAGTTGTTTCATTTTATAACATTTTCATTTCATGTTAGATATTATTTATTGTAATGGTTACACTTAGTTTACAAGTACAACTTTGATGTTCAATGATGATAAATGTTATATATTGAATTTTGAAATCTTGAAACTTTAAGATTGATGAATCATGAGACTCAATATGTTGTATGTTACTATATTACTAACTTGTGGACGTGGTTGATGAAGATTATAACTTCTAGATGATAGTTGTTATATGGTTCAATCTATGTTTTTTCATTTTTTTTTTATATCTAATTCATTATTTTACATGTTTTTGTTGACATATATGTATCAAAATATAAAAAATATATATATTATATAAAAACGCTCTGGGATTCGCTCCCAAACCGTGAGCTTCTAAAAATGTCGCTCCCGTTCCTGTTTTCGCTTCCGCTCCCTGCTTTCGCTCCCGCTCCCAAGTAACATTGTGCCCCTGTCATGGTGCCCTACTCTTGTGAAGATGATTATTTAATGTGATGCAAGAGCAATAACCCCCATTGTTTGGCGAAGGTGTTCAAATGCTTCTCGTGGAAGAGGCTTTGTGAAGATATTTGCGATTTGTTATTTTGTATTGATGTACTCCAACTTGATGTTTTGTTCAATGACCTGTTCACGGAGAAAGTGATATTTGATTGGAATATGTTTGGTCTTTGAGTGAATGACTGGATTCTTTGAGAGACCGATGGCACCAATGTTGTCACAATAGATGGTGATTGGCTGTTTAGTTTGTATGTTGACATCCTTTAAAGCTTCCTTCATACATAATATCTGTGTACAACAATATGTAGCAGCTATATATTCGACTTCAACTGTGGAAAGAGATATATATGATTGATTTTCGCTGAGCCAAGATACTAGACAATCTCCCATGAAGAATGCATTTCTGCTAGTACTTTTTCAATCGTCCATGCTTCTAGCGCAATCAACATCGGTGTAAGCTGTCATTGTAAGAGTTGTACTTTTGGGATACCAAAGACCAAAATTAGGAGTTCCTTTCAAATTTTCTGAGAATTCTTTTCACAACCAACAGTTGGGATTGTTTAGGAGCTGATTGAAATCTTCCCACCATTTCCACTTCTTGCATAATGTCGGTCTTGTAGCAGTTAAGTATAGGAGAGCTCCAATTATTGACCTATAAAGAGTTGCATCTATCGAGGGGGATTCATCATCTTTGCTCAATTTGTAGTTTGTGGTCATTGGTGTGCTCATAGGTGCATAGTCTTCCATCCCATATCTTTTAAGCATGTCATTAAGATATTTTGCATGAGATATGAACATGCCTGTTGTTGTTTGAGATACTTGTAGTCAAAGAAAGTAAGATAACTCACCAATCATCAACATTTCAAACTCTTTTGACATATTTTGAGCAAACTCATGGCTCATCTCATCATCATTGCTACAAAAATAAGACCATGAACATAGACAAGAGTGACTAGTAACTTATCCTCGTCCATCTTCATGTAGAGATTACTTCTTGCCACCCCCTTTTTGAAGCCTTGTTGTTGTAGATAGTGATCCAGTCTTGCATACCAGGCTCTAGGAGCTTGTTTCAACCCATATAATTCCTTTTTCAACTTACATACAAAGTCTTTTCCTTTTGCTAGATCAAACCCTTCTGGTTGCTCCATGTAGACTTCTTCCTTGAGTTCCACATTTAGCAATGCTGATTTTACGTCCATTTGATAGACTTTGAATTCTTTTGAGCAAGCAAATGCCAAGAACATCCTTATAGCTTCCATACGAGCTACCGGTGCAAAGGTTTCTTCAAAGTCAATTCCTTCAATTTGTGAATAACCTTTACGAACAAGCCTTTGCCTTGTTTTTGATGATTTGTCCATCTTCATTCATTTTGTTTTTGAACACCCACTTGGTTCCAATTATATTTTTATCCTTTGGACGAGGTACTAGCTCCCATGTCTCATTCTTCTCGATTTGAGACATTTCTTCTTCCATGGCTTCCATCCAGTGAGGATACTTTCTTGAGTAAAAGTTTCTGGTTCTATTATAGATACGACAACAAAATCATCTTTCCTTGGTGTACTTGTCATCCTTCTTCGGGTTTGTATTCCCTCATCTACATTGCCAATAATCTTCTCTTCTAGATGATGTTTTTGGAGGAATTTCACTTTTGAAGGAATTTGAGATGGTTCTTCTTGTTTTTCTTGATATTTTTCTTCTTTTTTCTTGTTCTTCTTCGTTTTCTTCAATGAAGGGGTGAACTTCATGATCTTCAATTTCCTTTTCTGGAAGCGCTTCATCGATCTTCACATCAATGCCTTCCACTATTTTTCGTAGTCGATTATTGTAGCATTTGTAAGCTTTGCTCCTAGTAGAATATCCAAGGAATATTCCTTCGTCAACCTGAGAATCAAATTTTCCCAAGAAGTCATCATTGATCTTTATGAAGCATTTGCTTCCAAAAATCCTGAAGTATTTTACTGAAGTAGGTCTTCCTTTCCATAATTCATAAGGAGTCTTCTCATTATTTGGTCTTAGTTGAGTTCAATTCAAGGTATAAACTGTTGCCCGACTGCTTCTTTGCAAAATTTTGGCTGCAAGTCAACTGCTAGTAACATTGTCCTTGCCATTTCCTAAACGATTCGGTTTCTTCTTTCAATTACCCCATTTTGCTTGGGTGTTCTAGTAGTAGAGAGTTCTCTTTCGATTCCATGTACTTCACAGAATTCATCAAATTCTTTTGATGTGAATCCTCCCCCTCTATCTGTTCTAAGACATTTAATCTTAGAATCCTTTTCATTTTCTACAAGAGCTTTGAGATTCTTAAAACATTCAAATGCTTCGGATTTATATTTTATGAAATATACCCACATCATTCTAGTATAGTCATCAACAAATAAAGCAAAGTACCTTTCACCTTGGAGTGCTGGAGTTCCAGTTGGCCCACTTAAATCTGCATGAATGATCTCCAGAGGTTTTGATGTTGAGAACTCCTTAGTCTTGTGGCTCGTTCCAGTTTGCTTACCATGTTGACATGGGCCACATACAAATTGATCTGGTTTGAACATCTTTGGAATGCCCCTTACTGCATTAATTTTGCTAATATTGATCAAGTTATAAAAACTTATATGCCCCAGTTGCTTGTGCCATAACCAACTTTCATTTGTTTGACTCAAGCAACATTTATCTTCGTGGATTGTGCTCAGGATGTAAACGTTATGTGGTGTTCTCTTTCATCTGCTTGACTCAAGTAACATTTATCTTCGTGGGTTTTTCTCAGGATGTAAATGTTATCTGGTGTTCTTACTCCTTTAGCCACAATTTCTCCTAAGGATGAGTTTCTTATTTCACAATTTTTGGTGCTAACATTGTGTCCTTGATTACAAATTTGGCTAACACTCAAGAGATTGTGTTTGAGTCCTTCTACCAGCAAAACATTTTGAGCCTTTCCTTTTCCATTAACAAGGGCAACAGTCCCTTTTCTAGTGATTTTAGTAGATCCACTTCCAAAGGATACACTTCCATCCTTATTGTTCAATGAGACAAACTTCGTTTTGTCACCTGTCATATGTCTTGAGCACCCACTATCCACAAACCAATGGTTTTCATCACTATGAGCACATAGAGCTAGGCCACATTTTTCCATATTGAGATTCTCCCTTCTTGCTTCTCTTCTTTTGAGTGGACAATTTTGTGTATTATGTCCATAATCATTACATAATGAGCAAATTGGATCAAACTTGGTCAAAGGATCAAATGAGTTGTATGTCTTGATTTGTTCTTTCCCTTTGAGACCACATGTTTTATTTGTTTGATCCTTCAATCTTGGTGTTTCATTCTTACGAGCCATGCAATGTTTAGCTTGTACCAATTTTTTTACAATAATAACAATGCCCAAAAAAGATAGTTTGATACCTGTTATAATAGCCATGACTTGAATCAACATTCTTCCTTGGAGTTACTCTTTCTTCATTCTTTGGATTTGAGATGGGCCTTGGATGAGATGACTTTTCTTCTTTTGGATTGCTAGAAAGTATGTCGACATAGCTTCTTGCATTATCCTTAGTACTTGATGATTCTCCTTTAAAACCAATCCCAGATTTGTCATATTGAGGTTTTTGAGCATTAAGGATATTGTAAAGTGTTTGAGAGCTTTGCCAAGTCTTTTTGACTTGCTCCAATTCCTTCCTTAGAGATGTTATTTTGGCTTCACGATTTTCATAGATTTCTTCCTTTTCTTTTAACTTATTTTTCAAGAGGTTTTCCCTTCTTTTTGCTTACTCCTTTTCTACCTTTAGAGAAATGATCTTATTTCATAATTTCTCATTTTCTTCAATGTCACTTATTAACAATTCATCTACATTTCCTTCTGGTCTTGAATCATCATCATTTTTGATTACTATGAACATACTTCTTGGCTTCTAGCATAGTCATTTTCTTCATCTAATTCATAATTACCTCCTTTGTGATGAGGGAAATTTTTGGTTGATTTCTTCTTGATGATTACAAATTCATCTTCATCAGACTCATCGTGCTTAGAGAAGAAATTCTTCTTATTAAACCCTTTCCTTTTGTATACCATCCTTCTAGAATGTTCCTCATCATCACTATCATGTTTACGAGGACATTTTGCAGCATAATGACCTATTCTTCCACAATGGAAACAAATAAGAGGGTACTTACCTTTTAGTTTGGATGCTTTCTTGAGTCTTCGTACAAATTGTGCTAATTCGGTTTCAGCATCGGAGTCATAACTGTTGGTATTCCATCCTTTTCATCCTCTTAGTGATTTTGAGGCTTTGAATGCTGCTTCTTTGGAATTTGGATTCCTTTCCTCATTTCATAGGTAGTGAGAATTCTATGAAGTTCATCCCAATGTTACTTAGGAGCTGGAGCAGGAGCGACCATTTTCAGAAGCTCCCGGTTTGGGAGCGAATCCGGGAGCGATTTTTTTAAAATATATATTTTATTTTATTATTTTTAATTTTTGATACATATATGTCAACCAAAACATGTAGAATGATGAATTAGACATAAAAAACATAAAAAAACATAGATTGATCATTGAACCATATCACATCAATTATCTAGAAATTATAATCGTCATCAACCATGTCCACAAGATAGTAAAATACATATTACAACTGCAACATATTGAGATTCATGAATCATGATTCATCAAATTCAATCTTAAAGTTTCAACTTCAAGTTTTCAAAATTGAAATTCAATAGCATTTATCATCACTGATCACCAAAGTTGTACTTGTAAGCTAAGTTTAAGTTTTTAACCATTACAAGAAGTAATATTCCTAACTTCTAACTGTTAACATGATATGAAATGTTATAAATTTATAAAATGAAACATGAATAATGAAATGAAATGAAACAACTTTAGTCTTTCACGAAGCATCATATTCATAATTCACAATCATTACCAATGAGTTATAATTGCCAAGGCCCAACTTCAAACTTCAAATTTTCATTGTCACAGTGATATATTGTTTACAAAAAATATCATTATGATATGAAAGAGTCAAGAGTCAAGAGTCAAGGACTCAAAACTCAACAGTTATGAAAACTAAAGTCCAATAGAAACTAAAAAAGACAAGTAAACTGTAAATGATAAATCTACATGTGGCCCTTGCCACGAGAATCTCCCCCATAAGGAGGTCGTGGTGGTCTTCTCGTAGAGTTCCGCACAGACCGATGACCAGAACTAGAACCTCCATGTGAGGGTGTAGATGGAGGTGGCGACAGCAAAGGATCAAGACTCGGACCTCGAGCACTGCTACTGGATGGTGGAGGTGGAGGTGGAGGTGGCATGGAAGCATCATCTTCATCCCTTACAAGTTCCTCTTCCAGTTCTTCAATATGTACAATGCCATCCTCCAATTGTCATCCTCTGGGTGATTGTCCCAAATTCTATATGTGGGATCCTCATTAGCCCGATCACAGTAATGACTCAACAACCTCAAGTTGTAGTGCACATAAACCAAGCTTTCTGCTCGGTTTTCATTGAGTCTGTTTCTTTTCACATTATGTATGTAGCTGTAGGTGCTCCAACACCTCTCTGCAAAAGAAGTATTTACAACTTGTGAAAGAACTTTTTTTGCCAATTTTGGCAAAAGTCCCTGCCCGCCATATCTTTCCCACCATGTGAGAGTATCAAATCTATCTCTGTCGTCCATTGCATGGAAGTTACCATACAAAACAGTGCCACTGAAGTATCTGCCTATTTCAAGACGTACAACTGCACATTCCTCCCTGTCAGGTACCAACTTTTCTAATGCTTCCAAATATCCTCTAGTTACCTATGGATCTAAATGGGGTTTGGTCCTCTAACCCCACCCCCTGCTGCAGTTTGGCCCAACCAAGACGTAGAGTAGTATTTTGGCGTAAGGATATACGCCAAGCAATGTAGTGGAAGATTAAGTCTATTCCACCGTTCACACACACAATCGTGAATCAGTTTGTACAAGTTGGGATCTCTGTTATGAACATCTTTTATTTGCCCCAACATGGTGTCCATCTGCTCATACATCTCGCCAATCACTGGTTTGTCTGTATCTGCAAACCGAATCATGTGATAAATGGGCTTGGTGAAATCCAAAACTTGCCTCACACTTGTCCAAAATTGGCCATCAAGAGCGGCCTCCTCCACCATTTCAAAACCTCCCCTGTCAGCTGCGTTTGTAGCCCTTTCCTTCAATACCTGCCAATGTGGACTTGATACCATGCTAGCCATTGACTCTCTTACCTTCAAAAGGCGCTTGAAGGTGAGGTAATAGCTACCAAATCTTGTCTTCGCAATCTTCAACAACTCCAATCTCGAGTGACTGCGGAAAAGGCCATGGGTATTGCTATGATTTGTAATAAATTTTATCATTTTTTTGCCTTTTTTGTACAAATCACCAATCCATTGGTATTGTTCATTTTTGTTCTTGACAATATCATGCAACGGAAGGTTCAATGTGTGAACCAAACATCCAGACCAAAATATATTGGGGTATTTGTCCTCAATAATTGCTCCCGCTGCCCTACAATTAGCAGCATTATCAGTGATGACTTGGATGACATTGTATGGCCCAATACGGTCAATTGTTTCAAGTAATGCTTCTGCAATGTTGATGGCGGTCTTGAACTTGTTTGAGTAATCATGTGCAGTTAGAAAGATTGGACCATTAACAGACACAGCAAGAACACTTATCAATGGCTTGCCTTTTACATTTGTCCATCCATCAGATACGATGGACACCCCATGCTCAGTCCAAGCACTTTTCATTCTATTCAAAGAATGTGATATTTTTGCTTTTTCATTATCAAGGCCAACGGTTCTTGCCTTGTCATACCCAGGGCTCTTGTATCCTTTAGGGGCATCATTTTGGCCGAACCATTTCGTGCCAATAAGGTGAGCAAAGAACGTTGAATGGTATCCCACATGCATAGAGAAACCTGTAAACCTTTGAATCCACATCATTCCTACACCCCTCATCAAGGAAATTTGATATGGTTCTACGCCTTAAAGATGATGACCCTGAGCCTCCATATCCACTGCCTTGGGAGGATGCTGAAGGAGTTCTTTGTGATTGTGAGCTTGGTTCAAAGAAACCCCTTGATTTTTTTGATTGGTATTGGGCTTCCTCCTCCTCCCTTATGTATTTGGCTCTATCCGTTGTTGACACCGCTGCACAAGTTTTGATTCCTATTTGTTTCTCTCCATCCCATGGCCTTTTCCCGCAGAGGTGTCTTCTAGCACGGGTGTATGAACCTGTGTAATCAGTGTTGCAATGGGGGCAATGAAATTTAGTGGTTCCACCCCCTCTCCCTGTTTCAGCCCTGTGAACATATTTCCACAATGGGGTTTGGTCTTGTTTAGTTTTTTGAGGGTCGTGTTCACCCTCCTCCAGCTCCTTCTCACCGGGGTTTTCACCAATTTGACTTTCTCCAGCTTCTTCATCCCCCTCTTCAATTTGCCCCCTCCTTTTCCTACTCTCCAGCACCATAATAACCATAAAAGGGACCAGGAAGAGGAAAATGCCCAGAAATATAGTCAGGTCCATGGTGTTTGATGTTTGTAGGGTTTTGATTCAACAATCTGCAAATTAATTTAATTTATTGGGATTAATTAACTTAATTTATTAATTTAATTCAAATTCATAATTTTAAAACTCAATAAACTAAATTAAATTGACTAAATTACTACCTAACTAAATTAAACTAGCTAGATTAGCTAAATTACTAAGTTACTTACCTCTGCAAGCTTGCTCCTCGCTCCTCGCTCTTCAGCACTTGCTCCTTGCTCCTTTGCTCTTGCTCTTGCTCCTCAGCCAAGCTCAATGTTTGATAATGAAATTTTTTTATGCCCTTTGGGCTTTTAAAACATTTTTTTTTTAAATTTAATTTTTTTTTGGGTCCGCAGAATTTTTTTCCGCCGACCCGCTCCCGGCGCAGTTCAAATCGCTCTCGGAGCGATTTTTTAATGCCTGGGAGCAATCGGGAGCGATCGCTCCCCGATCGCTCCCGGGCTTAAAAAATCGCTCTGGGAGCGATTTGAACTGCGCCGGCTCCCGGGCTTAAAAAAGCGCTCCGGGAGCGACAGAGCAACCGCTCCCTAAGTCGCACCCGAAAATGGCAGGGAGAGAATTTTTTTTTGTGTTCCCGAGGCGCTCCGGAGCCGCTCCCGCCCGGAGCGTGCTTCAAGAGCGGGTTCGATGGGGGGGGGGGCGCCCCCCCACAACTATGGGCAAGACCCTCCACTTGATGTTTAGGCTCTCAAGCCTCCACAAGACCTCTCTTATAGAATTTCGCTCTAAGCCCTAGTTTTACTGCCCTAGCCTTCAAAGGGCCGAAATTTCAAGAGACAAATTTATAGATGAGATGTGAGAATGATCACTAAGGACTTGGACAAGTCCCTTGTCCTTTGGGCATATGAAGTCAAGGATGCATTAGATAGGTTAAGTTTGTTTCCAAGGAGGTCGAAACTTGATGCCCTAGGGATTGATTTTCAGCAACTACCCACTTCCAAGGAAAATGGAGTTTGATGGAGAGTTATAAGGATTCCTCCACTAGGAACATTCATTACGTGATGAGTACGATATGCAATTCTCAACTAGATAGCCCTTAAAATTTATTTTCAACAAATTAGGGCATAAACAAGCATAATCTAGAAGTAACAATTCCATACATTAGACAATTCAAAATAATCTTCAACAATAGGCACTTACAAGATAACATGTAGTACATCCATGCATTCACCAAAGAAATAGCTCCTAAGACAATCCAAAATAGCTTCCAAACATCAAAATGCATCCGAGATAATCTAATAGCCAAAGAAGCAACAAATGCGCGTTCCTCTAAGGAGGCAGAAAATCCCAACTGTGATGATCATGAGAGATGAAATGACATCTCTCCAATATATACATGTCCTAATAAATCGAATTAGGCCTAAATCCCCCTAAAATCATAGAATAATGTGTGAAACATACTCTAGGTCACAAACCAACCTAGCAACCAATGTGTAAACAAGAGAAATCACCCACAAAGAGGCCAAAATGATGATGTCATCCATGCGTAGGCCTCTTTGAGCCATGTGTTGGGCCCCTCTAGTGCTAAAATGAGTGTAGAGGGATTCAAAAATCATGATCTAGGGGTTGGCCCCTAGATCTCCATGCAAATCATTGTGTGGACCCCTGTTTTGTGTTTGGGGGACAATATGGGTCTCATGGGTCAACTGGTGATTGAATAGCCTGATTCTGCTGCAACGTTGAGGGCTCTGAGGATGGTGCTAGCCCTTCCATGTCTCAAAGGGTGAGACAAACCTCATTTGGGCCTCAGATCAATTGCCAAACCATGTGTACACAACTAAGCCAAATGGGTTATGCCAGTCCAAGTGCATCGTCTCATGAATAATGTGGGCCAAAGTGCAGACTTCTGGGGATGCTGTAGGTGCCCATGGAATGGAATGATGCTCTGCAAGTGATAGGAGTCCCATGGCTCTCAATGCTTCACTTGTAGGGTGTCATAATGATCCTCTTGTGGACTTGGGCCCTAGTTAAGTTTCCTAGCCCATGATGAAAACCATCTGCCAGTCACACACAATGTCCAATGCTGCATCTTCACCATTAGGTGCAATAATCATTAATGCATCTAAGTGGACTAAGCTTGCTAGTCAAGGCCAAATTGACACTTCATACGGGGCTTCCCTTCCAAATTTGGGGCTTTGATCATGTAAGTGTTACCTTCCTAGGTAGGAGTGACTAATTGACAATCCTATTAGGTGTTTCGAGCCCCTGAGGGGAAAGATATGTCACTGGTACTTCCTTCAATCAGTAGGAGTCATGTGAATAATGATGGAATGAACGGGACGAGGGGTCTCAGGACCATATGCCATGGTCAAAAAGGGTAGCAATGACGAGGAAATCCACATTCTGGGCATACAGATGTGAGGAGGGAGCAATCGTGGACCCATGAGTTACCCCGACCTTTGTTTTTCCAACCCTCTTATTGCCTTTTGCCTTTTTATTTTTATTTTTTCTTTGTATTACTGCTCAAAACTCTAGGAAATGAGAGCATGCTATGAATGATGTGTAGCTATGGATCACCCCCTTAAAGGTGGGGTAGTTCATCATCCACCAGGGGTTGGGACGTGCAAGGGTTCCTTTTATGATGTGGTAGGGGAACATTGGCCCTAGGAACCAGGTTATGGCAATAATGATAAGGGGTAGAGCTCATGCTTGGCTTTAGCCCACATGCTAATGTTAATGTCCTGACCATCTTTTACATTTCATAATCTTCTTTTTCTTTTGTTTCTTGCTTGTGGCCATGATATGATTTTCACTTTTCTTTTAGCTGCATCAACCTCCTGGGGCAACATTTCAAGGCCCAACCCAAACATGTGGACAAGGGGAGGGGAGTGTGCTAACCCAGTAGACCTATGGTTATGTGGACCTAGAAATAGGAGGTGGACTATAGCGGTCGTAATGTATGGAGGGAAGTGATAAGTGTTGGATGGGAAAGCGGGACCACACTATCTCAATTGAGGTTTCCCAAGTAATGCCCTTTCTAAAGCCATGGTCCATTAGGGGAGGTCCCATTGGACTAGAATTGAAGATTAAACCCCCATTTAAGGTGAGGGAACAAAACCATGGTCAAAACCACCTCCTTTGTCCAAGTCACCCAGTGATCCATGCCCAATGCCCAAACGAAAAAAAAGCAAAAGAACCCGATTGCACAATATATAATATACCTTTTGGATCAGATTGCCCCTTCTAACATGTGCTCTTTACAAATGGACGAGGAAACATATCGCTGATGCAGGTTGCAGAGATAAAATGGTACATCAGATCAGCTACAAGGTGTTTGTTGTCGACTGGAAGAAGATGATTAGGAGACAAATTCTTGTAGGGGTACCCAGTTTTGGTGGGTTACATCCCCTATAGCTACAAACTCATCAAGAACTTGTGAAATCCTTGTAATATAGGAAGTCACGTTCTCTAAGCCTATCATCTTGATGTTCACGAGTCTCTCTCTCAATTCCATCTTCTGATTTTATTTCTTGTTCTAAAACAACGCTTTTAGAGCTTCCCACATGTGCCATGGAGTGTCTTTTCTGGCAAGATGAAGTATCAAATGGTCCTTGACTCCATCAAGAATGATCAACTTGGCCTTCACATCAGCTTTGTTATACAAAGCCAAAGCTGCCACATTAGTTGGTTCTTTGATTTGGGTGTTGGCACTTTTACCCACCAAAAATGGGTACTCTTAGGAGAGCTTTTCTCCTAATCATCTTCTTCTAGCTGGCAGCCAGCAGCCCCTGACCACCTTGTAGCCGATGTGATGTACCACTCTATCTCTGCTACTTGCATCAATTGTATGTTTTCTTGCCTATTTGTCAAGAGCACATATTAGGTGGGAAATCCGACCCAAAAGGTATGCTATTCATTGCACAATTGAGTGCTTATGCTTGTTTTTCATTTGGGAATTTGGCATGGATTATTGGGTGACTTGGAAGAAGTAAGGGTTTAGACCATGGTTTTATTACATCACCTTAAATGGGGGGTTAATCTTCAATCCTAGTCTAGTGGGACCTCCCCTAATGGCCCATGGATTTAGGAAGTGCACTACTTGGAAAACTTCGATTGAAATAGCGTGGTCCCATTTTCTCGTTCCATATTTATTACTTTCCTCCGTACATTATGAACCGTATTCTCCACCTTCCCTCCCTGTGTCTGCATGAGCACAGGTCCACTAGTTTTTAGCACTTCCCCTCCCCTTGTCCACATATCTTGGTCGGGCCTAGAAATGTTGCCTTGGAGGTTGATGCAACTAAAAGAAAGTTAAAGGTATATCATGGCCACAAGCAAGAAAGCAAGAAACAAAAGAAAAACAAAACTATAAAATGCAAAAGATGGTTGGGACATTAAAATTAGCACGGGGGCAAAAGCCAAGCATGAGCCCTACCCCTTATCATTATGGCCATCACCTTGGTTCCTGGGGCCAATAATTGCCTCATCATATCATTAGAGGAACACCCCTGGTGGTCAATGAACTGCTCCACCTTTAAGGGGGTAAACCACTGCTACACATCATTCACATCATGCTCTCATTTCCTAGAGCTTCAAGCTGTAATACAAAGAAAAATCAAGAAAAAACAAAAGGCAATAAGAGGGGTGGAAAAAACAAAGGCCGGGGTAACTCATGCATCCACAACTGCTCCCTCCTTTCATCCATACACCCAATATGTGGACATCTTCATTATTGCTACCCCTTTGACCATGGCATTTGACCCTGATACCTCTGTATCCCCATTTCGTTCCATCATTATTCACATGCCACCGAAGGATGTACCGGAGACCTATCTTTCCTCTTAGGGGCTGGGAACACCTAATAGGGTCGTTTATTAGCCACTCCTACCTAGGGAGGTAACACTATTACGTGATCAAAGCTGCAAATTTGGAAGGAAAGCCCCGTATGAAGTGCCAATTTTGCCCTTGATCAACAAGCTTGGTTCATTTAGATGCGCTAATGATTATTGTACCTAATGGTGAAGATGCAGCACTGGACATTCTGTGATTGGCAGGTGGTTTTCATCATGGGCTAGGAAACTTAACTGGGGCCCAAGTCCACTAGAGGAGCATTGTGACACCCTACAGGTGAAGTGTTGAGAGTGATGGGACTCCTATCACTTGCAGAGCATCATTCCATTCAAGAGAATACAGCAATTAAGCTGTATTCTGTCTTATGATTATTAATTCAGCCTCCTAAGGCTGCCCAGAAAGTCTTCAGACATGTCACTGTGCCTGCTATGAATGCTTAAAGTTAACTTTTCCAGAATAATCAGCAAAATGAACATTCAACACTTCTTGTCCCCTTGGTGGGGTAGTGAGCATCCTTTGATCTGCCATTGAATCCCAACAACCTGCAATAAATGGCCCATAGCATATACAGCAATAACATCGAAGGGGACAGGTCAATGGGAAGCCTTGCTTAATCGAACTTTCTAGAACAATGGGATTAATTATCTTCCCATTAACATGTGTGACCACTTCTCTGAACCTTGGGCCAAATCCACATTGACTTATCTATGAAGTCTCACTTGATTTTCATATGCTTTGTTGAACTTAATCTTCAGAACCAAGCCTTTGGCATGTCTTTGTGACCCACTCAATAGATTCCCATATAGAGACACAATGCTATCAAGAATAAATCTACTTTTGACAAAGCCAGTCTTCTTTTCACATACAAGCCATGAAGCCACATGTTCAATTCTCTTGGTGCAGACCTTAGCAAGAACTTTGTATAGAACATTAAGAAGGTTTAACAGTCTCCAGCTGCTGATGGAATCTCTGTCTGGAGGCTTTGGGGATTATAACTTTATTCCATTGCTATTCTCTGAAGGATATTTTATGAATGGGTGAAGCAATTAATTGTGTTAGAATTTTGGGTAGCTTGGAAGGTATCTCTGAGAAGGATACCCACCAAAAGTGTGTTGGTTAGGCAATTTATCCAAAGTTGGGGTTTTGGACCCAAAGCAGTGGGTTTAGGACCAAAAGAAAATAATTGTTTATTCTAAAGGTTTGAGAGGCTAAAATTCGAAGTCTAGAGGTTTCCTAAATGACCCAATAGAAAATATAAATAAGAGGCCAAAGGAGAGGCCTAGACATAGAAGTGGAGAAGGACTTTCACTTGTGAAGAGAGGGAGGTTAAAGGACCTAGCCGCAGATCTGCTTTAGAGGAGCTGCAGTAGCAAGAAGAAAGTCAGATCTCTGATCTGAAGAAGCAGATCGAGTGTCTGTAGCAGCGTGTAGACATATGACAAAAGGAGTTGTTCTGTGTGTTCTTGGAGGCAAAGGACAGCCAGAAGAGCAGTGGACAAGAGGACTAAAAGGACCGAGGACGAAGGACTGCCTTCAGCAAGTCAAGACTTGTCTCTGTATTTTGTTGGGCAGATTATAGATCTGATGGAATAGATCTCAAGCCCTAATTGTATATTATGTATACTAGTTGTATCAAAGATCTGAAGGGCCATGATCCCTAGTACGGGAGCCCTAACGATTCTTTATTAATGGATTAATAAAGGTCAAGATTTGGGCTATATAAATGTGTACTTAATTGATTTCAATGATGTTATATTTCTGCTGTGCAAAGTACTTTTGTGTTGGGGTTCCTAGTGTGTTTATGTGCTAAGATCTAGTCGTAGACCAGATCTAGGGCCCATGAAAAATAAACAACTTGCTCAGAGTTTATTGCTTAACTACTGTTGATCATGATTCCTTTGAAGCATGCTCCTCCTTCTGGACAAGCTTAATGTTACTAGTTTATAACTTTATAAAACCAATCATGAACGAAATATGCAGAAAACTTGCTAATGTCCAACAGAAAATGTTGGAAATCGTAGTTAGGTCATGCTCTGGATGCATGCTATTTCTTAGTTAGATGCTGATTCAGCTCAGCCTACAAAACACTTCGTTTTCCTTAGCAATATGAACTTCCAGGCTGCAATGCATACCATTTTTTGTGTGTTGTTTTCACCATATTTTGAATTCAATTCCCTGAAAATACATGTAAACTGAAAATTCCAATTAAACAGAACAATCCATGGCAGGTTTTGTATCAGAATTGACTTTCAAAAATCACTTTTGTAAAGAAATTTAATAATGTCAGTATGTTCATGATAATACTAAAGAAAAAAATTGAAGATTAGACTGCTATTTATCTTGATTCAAATGAATGATTGGTTTTAATATATCCCCTGTTTGTTTCTATTTAATGATAATGAAATGGGTTAATGCAGACTTCCTGAAATTTTATTACACTGTACTTTTTCACAGGTTTTGGGAGGATATGCCCTCCCTTGTCATGATCAGCATGCTTGCATATTTCTGTTTTCTTGAACAACTTCTGGTAAGAGCACATATATGAGTCTGACATTCTTCAAATGAAGAATTCTTTTTCTCAATTGTTTTATTTTTCCTGGTTAACTCAAAGAAGATCGTTTTTATTATTATGATCCCATTTGACAGGTGGATGACATGAAGGTTCGTGCTCTTGCAATTGCGTTGCCTTTTGCGTGTATATTAGGTTTCCTTTCATCAGTCACAGCCTCATCTATGGGTATGGCATGGAGGGGACCCCCTTTCCTGAATTTTTGTTTTAATATCAGGGTATGACGTGGAGGTGATACCGGTTCCTGAAAATTGATGATAGATGCTCTTCATCTCTTATGTTGTAAAAGGCTGCTCTTACAACCAAAGCCTTGAAATATGCGTCTAAAGATTTCACTTGGCATTTCAAATTCTTTTTTTTGCTATGTGCAGTGACTAAAGAATTTATCTGGGCATATTCTGCATTTCAATTTGCGGTTGTAATTCTCTGTGCACATATCTTCTATACAGTGGTGAGTGGAAGTAATTTTAGTATTTTTTGATAATTATAATTCTCATATAGCATGCTGGTCAGTACTTAGAAATATTCAATTACTTATGTAAACATTAGGTGCGTCCCAGATTTACTCATGAGCTCCATTGGTCGATTGAAAATTGCTTTATTTGCAGCTCCAGTTCCAGGCTATTTATGCTATTCTACTTTCATCATTTGTTGGCTCTGGCATAGCGATGATCATGAGTTCATTCCTTTTAGAATACTTAAGATGGCAAGAAAGGGCTACGAGGAGATCGAACAATTTGCAAAATGCTCAGACTGGGCATGGATCTCAAAACCAGTCCAGAGGAGATCCTTGGAATGATATTCAACGCCAAGCTACTCCAGACGGTCAACCTGATCTTGAAAGCTCATTGGATAACAACAAT
Organism: Pinus taeda; assembly: GCA_000404065.3. Taxonomy (NCBI): domain Eukaryota; kingdom Viridiplantae; phylum Streptophyta; class Pinopsida; order Pinales; family Pinaceae; genus Pinus; species Pinus taeda. The sequence goes on from APFE031689210.1 coordinate 24,837, forward strand.
AATCCCTTGCTGGGTTCTCAGAGATCGGATGGATAATACTGCCAGTTATTTTTCTGTTGAAGGAAATAGGTTTCCAAGACAACTGGCTTGTGATTTATCTCAGGCAGGCAAATTAATGAGTGATATAAATGCAAAGCATCATATAGTTATAACTTATTATACATAGTATAAGTTATTCAATACATGTTCATTTATATATTTAAGAAGTGGTATTCAATCATTCCAAATAGACATGATACGGCTGGGATACGGCAATATGAGAAATTATATATATAATCTAGAGAGTTGGGTCAAAGAGGAGATAAGTACATAGCTCCATAAACCTATTTGGCTTTATTTTATTCAAGCATGAGAGCTGCGAAAAGACTTAACAGGGCACAGTCTAACTGTTTTATGTTTGTCTTTTTCATCGGAATCTGGTGATATAATTCTTGGCGAGATTGTAATTTTTTGTTGTTTAAATTATATTTTTAAATCTATAAATGGATTTAGTGCCCTGAAAAAATCCTGGTGCAGTATATGGACTACACAGCTCAAATTTCCAATTTCAATGAATCCTTGCCAGATTTCAAGAAAAATTGACCAGAAAATATATCTGGAAAGGACAAAACTATAAAACAGTGAGACTACACTCTTTAATAGACCCCATAAATATGCATACACATACCCATTGTCTTTAATAGCCCCCATAAATATGCACATGCACACACATACACATTGTATTTATTGGATGAAAAAATCAGCCCACATAGAACAAGATCCTCTAAATAATCTTGTGAATAATGAAGAAGATTTTTTATTTTTATTTTGTTTAACTATAATTTTAAGTTTTTAAGGATATGTATGATATTTTCCTACCAGTTATGTCAAGGCTGTATCTTGTATCTGTAAACCATATTTTGACATGACTGTATCTTGTATCTGTAAACCATATTTATATTAACATGGTGATCAAGGGTTATGAGGAGATCAAATAATCTACAAAATGTTAAGACTGGGCATTGATTCTAATCCAGAGGAGATCCTTGGGACGATATTCAACATCAAGCTGCTCCAGATAATCAAGCTGATCTTGAAAGCTTAGTTGCTCATAACAGTAATCACTTGCTGGGTTCCCAGCTGTGTCACCGGATCCGCTGGGGTTGGAGGTTGTAGTTGTGGATCTACAATTTGGATCCATATACAGATATGGATCCACCTAGATCTGTGTCGGATCCGCCACTTATCCTTTATGCCTAGAAATGAATCCCGTGCCATCAAAATGAAATCTGTGCCAGCTTGCCCTCATGCACCGGATCCCATGCAAATAACGTTGGAGGTTTAGGCTTTTTTATTTTTTTAAGGATGTTTGCCCCATGCTTGAAACCCTAAGCTGCGGATATTCTATAACAATCCCCTGCGCATTGTTCAGACATTCAACAGAAAGTGAGCGAGCAGTGGCTTTTGACTGAGCACTGAACAATGGATGAACAATAGCATTGAGCACTGAATAGTGATATACTGATATAGAGCAGTGGCTGAAGAAAGAAGCCTGCAAGCTATCAGCCCAAAATACCTACCTTTCACAGGTATTTAAATTTTACCATTATACTGTAATACAGTTCTTCCTTCATGTAGATTCAAGTCTCCATAGTAATGTTTATCAACATGTTTGATGGATGAGGACTCACATACTTCAGTTTCTAGGCTTTAATGTTTAAATATGGTTTGCCCAAGGGCAGCGACAGGCCTGTAACTTAGTCTACTCCATTTAGACTTTTAGTTTAATAAATTATTACTAATCTGTAGAATGTATGGCTATGTTAAGTTATTGATTACTTGTAGGCTGTGTAGCATATGATAGCGCTAGTAGGGGTCTGAGACATTTTAATTTTAATTTTCAGTTTATAATTAATAATTAAATCAGCCTAGATCTATCTTAATTCTGGATTTGTCAAGTGCAGAAAGAGATCAAATCTCTTGAGGTGTAGACGAAACCTCATCTAGATTAAAAATAAATTTGATCTCTTTAAACCTCTTTAAACCTTTTGATAGATCCAGTATTAAAATTCCAGAATTAAAATGGATCTACACTGATATATATAATAATATATAGTATATACATAGTTTTCAATTTTTTTGAGTGAAGACACAGCGGCTATTTCCTTAATAATTTTATTAGATCAGTCCCATTCAATTCTAAGTGAAGGTTTCTCTTAGAACGATATGATACATAGTGTCACGCCCCAACTCTTTTTTTCTTAAGTTGAGCAGGTGCGACACCGCATAAACGACTTACCGTTTCCATGGTTAAGTGTTTTACGAACTACGCCTTCACTTTTATAAAACTTCACTTGTTAAATTATAATGTGCGGAATTCCATTATAACATACATGATAAACATAACCGAGAACAACAACAATCCATGTATAAAAGATCTTTTTATTATAGTAGAAATTTTACAACATGACCGGGAGACTATGCTCAACCGGCGTTTTACAACCGGGTGGGCGCTCGCCCGTGCAAGAGCGCACGGCGGTCTGCCTGAACCTCACCCAATACACAACAATGTCGTTCGCCCGAACGATGGGCGCGCCGTGCCACCGTGCATGCCCAACCACAACACGACCCAACACCCGGCGCTATCGCGTTTCACCTCCAACAGTTGGGCGGGCGAGTCGCCCACGCCCTCGCCTGGTCGTCCACCCGACGGGCGGGCGAGCGTTCACCCGCGCCCAAGTCCGGTTCTACCCACATGCTGTCAAACGACCTGTCGCACCTATACTCTGCCTACCCGGCGCTGCGGGCGCATCTCCATACGACCTACGGTTACACCGCCTTCCCCCTTCGCACTTTAAGACTTATGCGAAGACTTGCGATGAACCTTGATCGATTGTGCCATATTCCAATCCAACGTTTCCATCCGCTGTTTTATATGCGTTGTAGGAGGGGACTGCCACCCGGCCGACCTCCACAACTTCTCCAACTCGCGCCCGATCATTTGCCGCGACACATGGTCGGCCCGCCCTCCGTGCGGGACCGCCCCACAACCGTGTCCAACACTCCATCCGCGCTCGGTCGGCTCGCCCACGAGTTATCTCCAACTCATCGTATAAACATGCGATGCGCTCTCCATAACCGCGCGCTCATCCGTCGCGTTTTGGGAGCGCTCGCCATACTTAGTCGCATTTTCGCTCGGTGAGGGGCGCGCGCCCGTGCTGAGGCACCAGGGCGGTACATCCTCCCCCACTGGAAATCATTGTCGCCCTCGACAATCCTCCACGTCTAAGTACTCTCTGTTCAAATCTCGCAATCTTCCTCTTCCATCTCCAAAGTGAGTCCTCCGATTCCCAACTCTCCTCTTCCGGTGCTTCCTTCCATCTGACAAGGTACTCCCGTTTCTAGTGGCAACCAATCCCTGTAGTTCTGAAGTCCAAAATATTCTCCAACTCCAAGCCTGGTTTGTCCACTATCCCAGCTGGGCCTCTCGGCGGTTCAGCTCTCTCTGGATGCTCTGAATCAAGCCTGCATCTCTTCAACTGACTCACATGAAAAACTGGATGTTTCATGTGCATATGGTGCGGAAGCTCCAACTTGTAAGCAACCTCCCCCACTCGCTTCTCCACACGAAATGGTCCCTCATACTTCCGTGTCAGTTTGGCGGCCGTCCCCTTGGTTGGCTGAAACTGCTCCCCGGTAATCCTGAGAAACACCATATCTCCCACACTGAACTGCACATCCCGTCTTCCCTGATCAATGTTCTTCTTCATTTTCCTTGCAGCATCGTGCAAGCGCAACTGTGCCAACTCCAAGGTCTCCTCCCAAGCCTTCATGAACCTCTTCGCATGAGGACTCCTCATACGACCTATAGTCTCAACGGTGTGCGAAGCAACCAACATCTGTCTATTCACCAACTCAAATGGACTGTACCTCATTGAAGAACTCTTTTGAATATTGTAGCTAAACTGAGCAATATCCAAGAGTTCAGGCCAATTCTTCTGATCAGCCGTGACATAATGTCTCAAGTAGTCCTCCAGCAATGCGTTGATACGCTCGGTCTGCCCATTTGTCTGCGGATGGTAACTCGAACTCATCAGCAACTCTGTCCCAACTAACTTGAACAATGTCGTCCAAAACCTCCCTGTAAACCGTGGATCTCTATCCAACATGATACTCAACGGCATCCCCCAATACTTCACCACGTTCTTAAAGAACAATTCGGCAGTACGCTCAGCTCCACATGGTATCTTTGTCGGAACAAAGACAACATACTTGGAAAAATGATCAACAACGACCATGATCCCATTATACCCCTGCACCTGCAGTAACTGAACAATGAAGTCCATAGAGACACTCATCCATGGCCTCTCTGGAATAGGTAAAGGCTGCAACAGTCCTCCTTGCCTCTGATTATCCGATTTGTCCTGTTGACAAATGATGCACGTATGTATATACTCCTCCATCTCCTCCCACATCTTCTCCCAAAAGAACCCTCTCTCCAACAATGCCAAAGAACGACGTTGCCCTGGGTGGCCAGCCCATGGAGAATCGTGGCACTCCTTCAAGAGGTACCTCCTAAGACAAGATGTCTTTGGAACATAGAGTCGGTTTCCAAAGAACAAGTAACCGTCTCGTAGAAAGAACCCGTGTGTCTTCCCTTCCCTTATCTGCTTCACTATATTCTGCGCCAAAGTATCAGTTTCCACACTTTCCTTCAGTTTGTTTTGCATCTCTTCCGACATCTGAATCCGACTTCTACTCCTTGCTGCCCGGTCTTCTCCCTCCAATGGTGCTAGCTGTCCCTTCCTACTAAGGGCATCTGCCAACGCATTGTGTCTACCCGGTCTATACTCAATAGACATGTCGAACTCTGCCAAGAAGTCCTGCCAACGAGCTTGCTTCGCAGAAAGCTTCGGTTGTGATGCAAAATAACTCGCTGCAACGTTGTCAGTGTTGACAACAAAAGGCTTCCCAATCAAGTAGTGCCTCCATACATGAAGACAATGGATGATCGCAGTCATCTCCTTTTCATGAACCGGATACCTCCGCTCTCTATCCTGCAACTTCCGACTCTCATAGGCCATCGGATGCCCGTCCTGCATAAGAACCCCTCCTATGGCAAAATCTGAAGCATCAGTGTGCACCTCGAACGGTCTCTTGAAGTCAGGTAACTTCAGTATCGGTGCTGTAACCATCCCTTCTCTTCAAATCATCAAATGCCTTTTGACATTTCTCCGTCCAACACCACTTCTTGTCCTTTTTCAGTAGGTCTGTCAGTGCCGATGTTACCTTGGAGTAACCTTCTACAAACTTCCGTTGGTAGTTGGTCATGCCCAAGAACACCCTCATATCATAGACATTCTTCGATTCAACCCAGTCCTCGATAGCCTTCACCCTGCTCGGCTCCATCCGTATGTACCCCTGTCCAACGATGTGCCCAAGGAACGAAATCTCGGTCTGAGCAAACACACACTTAGACTTCTTCAAGAACAACTGGTTCTCCCTCAGTGCCTTGAAAACCATCGCCAAGTGCTTCTTATGATCCTCCATGTTATCACTGTAAACCACTATATCATCCAAGTATACTACTACGAACGAGTCCAAGGACGGTCGTAGGACATCATTCATCAAAGTGCAAAATGTCGCAGGAGCGTTGCATAACCCAAACGGCATAACAAAGAACTCAAAGCTACCATACCTTGTTACGATTGCAGTCTTCTTCTCGTCTCCTTCAGCAATCCGCACCTGATAGTAACCATGCCTCAAGTCTAGCTTGGAAAACACTCGGGCTTTCGCAAGCTTATCGAAGCAATCTGCAGCCAATGGCAAAGGATACCTGTTTCTCACCGTTTGCTTGTTCAATGCACGGTAGTCACATCACATCCTTAGCTCATTGTTATCCTTCTTTCGCTGGAATAATACCGGAGCTCCATATGGGGACCTTGAAGGTCTAATGAAACATGCATCAACTAACTCCTTTAGCTGCTGTTTCAATTCCTCCAACTCAGGCCCTGATAAACGATAAGGTGCTTTAGCCGGGGGTTCCTTCCCTGGTTCAAGCTCAATGCTATGGTCCACCGCATGCCTTGGTGGAAGCTTCTTCGGAAGCTCATCAGGCATCAAATCTGCATATTCGACAAGCACATCAGAAATCTCAGCTGAAATAGGCGTCCCCACTTCATCACCTTCGACTCCCTTGAACATCACCGCATATGTCTCCATGTCTGATTCCTTCATGGCTCTCTCCAAACTTAGTGCAGAAACATGCTGCACCTTGACTTCCCTCCTTTGCCTATGTGTGGGAAAAGTCCAAGTTCGTGTCTGTCCAACCAACACCACCTCATCACAGAAGGGGACAACAATAGCCTTGTTGCCCTTCAAGAAATCTTGTCCAAGTATTACATCGAAGTCGTTCATCTCCATCACCGTGAAGTCCAACTGACCCATCCAGTCTCCTATCTGCACCGGCACTTCGTGTGCCAAACCCGTCACCTTAGCCTTAGAGTTCACTGCCTTGACCTCCATGTTGGATGGAAGGATCGTCAATCCGACATCTCTAGCCAACCGTGTCGTCATAAAGTTATGGGTGGCCCCTGTGTCCACAAGAGTTTGAGTGGTCTTTCCACGGACCATCAAGTCTACGAAACCCAGACTGTTCATCGATGATTTCTCCATAACCTGCATACATTTCCGTTCTCGTCGCTTATCATCAAGCCTCTTCAACCCTGAATCAGCTTTTACCGCAGCTTCACCCTTCCGTGAACCTGCTTTGATACCACCTGTCACACCCCCAACTCTTTTTTTCTTAAGTTGAGCAGGTGCCGCACCGCCTAAACGACTCACCGTTTCCATGGTTAAGTGTTTTACGAACTACGCCTTCACTTTTATAAAACTTCACTTGTTAAATTATAATGTGCGGAATTCCATTATAACATACATGATAAACATAACCGAGAACAACAACAATCCATGTATAAAAGATCTTTTTATTATAGTAGAAATTTTACAACATCACTGGGAGACTATGCTCAACCGACGTTTTACAACCAGGCAGGTGCCCGCCCGTGCAAGAGCGCATGGCGGTCTGCCCGAACCTCACCCAATACACAACAATCTCATTCCCCCGAACGATGGGCGCGCCGTGCCACCGTGCACGCCCAACCGCAACACGACCCAACACCCGGCGCTATCGCGTTTCACCTCCAACAGTTGGGCGGGTGGGTCGCCCACGCCCTCGCCCGGTCGTCCACCTGACGGGCGGGCGAGCGTTCACTCGCGCCCAAGTCTGGTTCTACCCGCGCGTTGCCAAACGACCTGTCGCACCTATACTCTGCCTGCCCGGTGCTGCGGGCGCATCTCCATGCGACCTGCGATTACACCGCCTTCCCCCTTCGCAATTTAAGACTTATGCGAAGACTTGCGATGAACCTTGATCGATTGTGCCATATTCCAATCCAACGTTTCCATCCGCCGTTTTATATGCATTGTAGGAGGGGACTGCCACCCGACCGACCTCCACAACTTCTCCAACTCGCGCCCGATCATTTGCCGCGACACATGGTCGGCCCGCCCTCCGTGCGGGACCGCCCCACAACCGTGTCCAACACTCCATCCGCACTCGGTCGGCTCACCCACGAAGTTATCTCCAACTCGTCGTATAAACATGCGATGCGCTCTCCATAACCGCGCGCTCATCCGTCGCGTTTTGGGAGCGCTCGCCATACTTAGTTGCATTTTCGCTCGGTGAGGGGCGCGTGCCCGTGCTGAGGCACCAGGGCGGTACACATAGGGTATAACATGTCGGTAAACAGAGTACGACATTCATTTATCATCATACCTCGCTAAAAATCTTTAGATTTTAAAACAGATTTCAAGGATGATGACTAGTTGATCATCATGTAGAGTTGAAATATGTAGATGCTGAGGAATTAGACCCAGGATGTGTAATTTACTAATCATTGTTCTATCATATAAAATTATTGATGGGATAGTCAATTTTGTATTTCTATTATATTTTATTACGAGGCATGATATATTATGAATTCAATGTAGATTGATAAATTATCTAATGATTTCAACTTCAATGTTTTGATTCATGAGTGGTTTTGATTTTCACTTTCAATGTATTTTTTAACATTTAGATTCAAAAAATTATTATTAAGGTTTTTTACGTGGAATTTCCTAGCCATATCTGAATTCTGGATTCCGACTTTTCAAAAATCTGGTAGATTTGTATCTAGGTCTAAATCTGTATCTTGTTTAACTTAGGTTACCAGAGATTGGATGTATTGTAATGTTACCAGTTATTTTTGTGTTAAGGAAATAGGCTTTCAAAGCAGTATGGCTTGTGATTTTTTCCAAGCAAGCAAATTAACAAGTGATGAAAGTTCATCCCTACAGTGAAAAAACTAGATTGGTTGCGTCATTCCAATAAAAGTGCTCATATTGGAGATGAAATACCATTTTCTTCTATTTGGGCCATACGTATCTGCTAATTTTAGGGAATGAAAACTACTCTCACATTCCCCCCTGCAAAACACAAACCAACTCCACGCTATCCATACGCCTAACCCTATTATCTTTGCCCCATCTAGGGATTCATAAAAGGAGTATGATAACACTACATTCAAACCAATGAAGTATGACTTGTACGATGAGGCAGTGGTGTCAAAGAACATCCTATTTCTTCCAATTCGATATGTATATATATCCAAAATCACGATATGCTCAACAATGACTACGCATAGGAAATGCCTCCATTGATCCACTGTGAACTAGGTCGAAACCAACTTGAGTACTCTACGTTGACCATGCAATCGCTCCCCTTTATAAATATCACCACCTCTAGCAAATTTAACACCGCTCTATTATTGGCATATGATCCCCCTTTCCATAGTTCCTTAAAATTATGTCCCATGAATGTTTGCACTTAGAAAAAAAACCAAAAGTGATTGAGAACCGGTGTCCATATTAGGCATGGAGTCAGGGACTCGAGTCTACCCATGATTTATTTTCTCAAACTCAGAAAACTCAGCAAATCCTCTGTTGTAGTTGGCTCCAATTCCATTGTGGCATAGAGAAACCTATATCATGCTTTCTCTACAACACTTCCACAAGAAGCAAACAATGCCATAGGACTGTCGATAAAAAAACAATTGTGAGTGATAGCGAGGATGTGAGGATTTGTAGGTGGATCCCCGGTATAATCGTTTTCAATTCCATCCATGGTCACGATCACTAACTACCCACCCAATTCATCATTCCGTATTCAAAGATTATGGTTAATAATTGTAGATAACAACCCATGGATCAAATATCTTCTCACTAAATTCCAATTCTTCGTAAGGCATCGGCTTCTCTTTTGGATGCACATAAACAAAACCCAAAAATGAGAGTTTTTCGTAGAAGGAAGCCTCATCTCTCCACTTTCTCTACAATGTCCGATTCAACAAAAACACAAGATGAGATTCCACAAGAGTTTCTAGACATAAGAGTGGGCATCGGCCAAGGAAATGGGCATGTTACCACCAAAATGAGTAACCCTATATGATTATTTTTTTCTCCTATCTTGGACAACCAACTAGCTAGTAGCCTTACACATTGTCGTGATGATGATATGCCACATTCCTTTTCCATTTGCATGGGTCATTCACCTCTCATAATCTAACATTCCTCTTGAATAAAGGTGACCTACCACCAAGCATGAACTTTAACCATTTTACAATCAAGTGCTTCTACTTAATGTTTTGCACATTTTAACATGGATAAAGGGGTGATTTGGATGATTGAATGATCTTGATTATAAACCCATTCTCTCACTTTACTAGAAGGGTTAGTCTTTAGCCCTAGTCTAGTGGGATCTTCTCTATGGACTTAGGGTCATAAAAGGAACACTACTTGGAAAACTTTGACTGAAGTAACATGTACATAACCATTCCATAGATAATATCTTTCATCATACCACCTCCATCCTTCAAGATCATTGTCATTGGTTCATTAGGATTTGGCACTCATACATCCACATCCTTGAGTAGTGCTAGAAAACTTTGTCTTGGAGGTTGATGCAACTACAAAAAAAATAAAAACATAAGATGACCACAAGAAAAGTAAATGAAAAGTTAAAATGCAAAAGATGGCTGGGACATAATTAGCACGTGAGAAAAATCCTAGCATGAGCTCTACACCCCTCATTAGCCAATATCCAATTCTTGAGCACTAGAAGCTCCATTACGTCATAAAGAACCCTTGCAGGTCCCAACCCTAATGGGCAAGAAACCGACTCATTTTAATGTAGTAGATCTGACTTGCAAATATATGAAAATAGAAAATAAACCCAGAAATATAAAGATCGATCCAATAATAGAAATAGAAATACTTCTTTATTAATATCAAAACCCTTGAGGTAGGGTAACACCATATAATCACTCTTTAAGGAAGAAAATCACTCCACAAGCCATATGTTTTCCAATACAATAATCCTCGACAATTTTCAATGGGGAGTCTCTAGCCTCTATATAAGTTTCATACATACAATACCATGGGTCATTACCATGGGTATTTCAATACCATATATTTAATACAATGGACTTATCACATTATTCCTAATTACCTGTGGTCTGTTACATGATGTGGGTTAACCACTTTATTTATTAACTATGACTCATCACATTATTACATAATTCCCTTGGGTACCTCCCTCTGTACTCTATAATACCCCCCTAGGTATATTACATTTGTGTTCTTCTTATGTTTCAGGGACGAAACATGTTTAAGAGGAGTGGAATATAGTATACGTAGAGGGGATATTATGGGCTGCAGAGGGAGGTACCGAATAGAATTATATAATAATGTTATGGGCCATAGTTAATAAATAAAGTGGTTAACCCGAATCATATAAGGGACCACAAGTAGTTAGGAATAATGTAATAAGCCCATTGTATTAGATATATGGTATTGAGAGACCCATGGTAATGACTCATGGTATTGTATGTATGAAGTCTATATAGAGGCTAGAGACTCCCCATTGAGGGATGTCAAAGATGATTGTATTGACAAGCATATAGCTTGTGGAGTGATCTCCTTTCTTAAGGAGTGATTGTATGGTGTTACCTTACCTCAAGGGTTCTAATATTAATAAAGAAATATTTCTATTTCTATTCTTGGATCGATCTAAAAATAGAAATAGAAGTACTTCTTTATTAATATCAAAACCCTTGAGGTAGGGTAACTCCATATAATCACTCCTTAAGGAAAGAGATCACCCCACAAGCCATAGGATTGCTAATACAATAATCCTTGATATCCTTCAATCGAGAGCCTCTAGCCTCTATATAGGCTTTATAAATACAATACCATGGGCATTACCATAAGTTTCTCATATCATATATCTAATACAATGGACTTATCACATTATTCCTAACTACTTGTGGTCCCTTATATGATGCGGGTTAACCACTTTATTTATTAACCATGGCCCGTCACATTATTACATAATGCTCTTGGGTACCTCCTTTTGTACCCAATAGTATCCTCCCTAGGTATATTACACTTAACGGGTAAAATAAATGCTATATCATAGAAAGAAAGCTTGGATCCTTGAACTACACACCATATAAAAACATTATCAAAAGGAAGTAAAAGGCACATCAAAGGGGTGGAAAAAGCAAATCAAGGAAAGGGATAATTCATGCCTTCATGATTGCTCCCTCCATTACATCTCTGCACTCAGAATGCAGACCTCCATCAGTGGGTTAGCGGGTCCCCTAACCATGAAAGTTAGCCATAAAGTCATTCTCCTTCGTTCCCACCTATTGTCACTAACACCTATGAATTGAAGCGTTGACCTTGGAAATGCCACCTCCCCTTAGGGGTTGGAAGCACCTAATAGGATTTATTACCTATCCACCTCTACAAAGATAGGGAACACTTTTATGAGACATGGTCTAATTGCGCCAAAAGGTGCATTCTACAACCCTGTATGATGGTGATGCGTAATTCCATTTGTACTTAACATAGAGTTGTCAAGGATCCAATAAAAGAAAAAAATAGTAAATACAAATTGATTTCAGCCAAAACAAAAATAACCCTATAAATAAAATACTAAAAATAATTAATACAACAATTAAAATACACCTACACATAAAAAAAAATGATCATTCATTGTGTTCGTTGAATTAATTGCGTTTGTTGTGTTCAAGTTTGTTATACTTCTTCGCACAATTAAATGAATAACGAATCATTCAAAATGAACTATCAATCCAAGCAAGCACCACATGGAAGAAATTCATGGTGAGAGAGAGGATATTGTAATAGAGGATAAATTGCCTATTATTTCAAGGAGTGAGCTGGCTATAGAGAAATAAGTTATTGAGATAGCCAATGATAATCAGACACACGAAATCCAAGCTACTCATGTTCTTGAAATAGGTAATTGGGAGTTGTTAGCATTGCGACACTCTCTTACTGTGGTCTAGTAAGAAACTAGTCATGAGCTAAGATCTTTGATAAGATTGGAATAGATAGCAGATTGGAATACACAACCTATCATAACATAGCCCCCTGAATAGAAGCAGCTACCAAGATAGACAATGACGATTAGATAGAAGAAATTCAAGCTCCTACTGGTCCTCATATGGCTACAAAAGAACCATTGGATCAACAACATTTAGAAGAATTATCATGTGTTAATCAAGAGTTAGTAACAATGGTATACACTCTTATCGAAGTCCACCTAGAAACTTGTGAGCTACGAGCTCTCATGGAGAGAAGTAGGATATTTAAAGACACAACCTATCATAATAGGCCCGTCAGTGTAACATTGATTTTCGTAAGGATTTTCCAAGTCAATTGTGAATTAGGCAAGGAGGCATCTCAACTCTACTGCAACCACGTCTACCATCCCCCTTGCATTTCAACATGGTTGGGTTTTGTCAATATCTATTCAGTCTGTTGATTCCAAATGCACACATGATTTTATTTAGTGCTTCCTAAAACCATGGTTGGTTGTCTATATCATTCCGACTAATTAGTTTTTTAATTTGTCATTCAAGGGATATAAGCAACTAGGTAACGTCGAATAAAATGTAGAGGAGTTACTTATATAATATGAAAAGTGACGATCCATCAATTTGGATACTTGAAAGTAAGGTAAACATTTCATTGATGAAAAGTATTACATTATTTTTTCTATGATATTTGGTAATTAAATGAGCAACTGATCACTCAAAATGAATATAAATAACCACATGAAGAAGAATTTGGAGGTACGAGCGCTGAGTTTCTTGACATTTGTATCTAGGCCTTCCAACATTTTAGTGCCAATGAGAAAATATTGTAACTTCAAAACATACTCAAAGCCAAGAATATTGCATCATTCTGTATCTATTTTCTGTGAACTATCATAGCTTTGAAGTTGTATGTAACTTGACACTCAAACTTGAAGATTGATCGGTTACCCTAATCCTCCTTTGCTATTTGCAATTTGTCATCCCTGATACACGGGGAGTGACAAGTAACTTATTGATGACTAGGAAATCATCCATGGAGGTAATTCATTGAATTATGCTCCTAGGAGATTGTTACAAGGTTCACTAATCACAATTGTAGATCCTCATTCATGGAAAGAATTTGTTGAATTGTGCTTTAGGGATGTTGTTAAAAGACTCCAACTCAATTTGTTACAATTTTTTTAAAATTCTTAAATGAAGTTGGTAGGTTGTAATTAACTATAAAGCATTCATTTAATCTTAATATATGAGATTGTGATTAAATATAAATAGTAGCACAACATCGTAGCATATTCAAATATATCCAATGTTAAATAAATAAATAAATAGCTAATAACATTTATATTCATTTTTTTTAATTAAAATTAAAATTAATTTAATTATTGGAGATGTGTAATTCCTTATGTGCTCATCTTGAGTTGGCTCGTGTTATTTTTAAATAATTATAAAAAAATATTTTGCAAATTTAAAAGCAATATCAACTATCATAAAGAAAACAAAATGAATAAAGATATTTAGTCAATTTTAATTAAAATCATTATAAAACATAAATAATCTATATAGTCATTATGCTCACTCTATTACTTAATAGCAAGTTGTGGTAAAAATATTTTGTTCACACTCTCAACCATAAATAAATAAATAATTTCATCTTAACTAAAGTGCCTCGTGTGTCTAATTTATGAGGTTTCCAATATCTTTCTCATATCACATCTAAATTATATGTTGTAGTATATTTGTTATTCAATATATTAATTATTTCATTTTGTTGATCACTAAACATTGTTACATCTTTATTGTTTGTTACTATTTGTGTTCATAATCATGTAGATTTCAGAGTGTGAACTTCATCTCAAACAAATCTACAAATATATATATATATATAATTTGAAAATGTGACAGTAACTAAAACCAACATAGATCCATCTAAATCCGGATCTATCATGCACCGAGAGGGATCAAATCCCTCAAGATGCAAACCTTTCCTCAAGTTCTACACTCTAAATATAAGGTTTGCAACTCGAGGAATTTGATCCCTCTTAGTGCATGGTAGATCCTGAATTAGTTGGATCTATGCTGGTTATATATTGAAAGTGATCCTAGTTTGAAGTATTATTGTGCCATTAACAATTAAGTATGGTCCACTTAGATGCATCTATAATTATTGTCTCTAATAAGTGGTTGCTTTCACCTAATTTTGAGATGGTTTTTCGAGGTGGTCTTGTACAGAGGACCTGAGACCTTCAGGGCACACTATTCCACTCCTACTCCACATGATGCCCATGTCATACTACGCTTCCAGAGAGCATGATGACCTTGCAAATGTACTGTTTCCCTTCTACAACAATGTGTTGGGCACTTCGATGATTTTGGTAGTTGATTGACACCTAGGAGCACCTTTAGATACCATAATGCTAAGCTCAATTTGCTTGCCATTGAGGATTCTTAATGATGTACTTAGGAAACCCAACATGCCCAAGCTAGCCTTGACACTACTTGATGGGCATGACTTGATATGGAGCCTAAATGACGATGATCGTCCCTAGGATGATGAGGGAGGGTTGGTATTAGCTCATGGAGCCCTAATGCTAGAGAGAGAGTACACTACATTGTCTAGATGGCATCCATGGAGATGATGTAGGGCACCCAAAGCTAGCTTTTGAACACATGGAGATTTTTGAGGCTTGATTTGAGGACCACTCCTTAAATCATGGTCGGCTATGATGTTTGGAGGCACATCTAGCCCTTGTATTTCACTTTTGGAGCATTTTTATCCCAAAAAATGCATGACATCATGCTTAGAGAGGCCTTATGGCTCACATTTGTGGGAAAATGTTGGCATATTTAATTTTGGTGAGCTATTGGATTGGCTTGTAACCCATTTACTTTATCTCCACTCAAAATCAAACTTGTTTATGGGCTTTTAGTTAGAGTAATGGAAGTGATAGACCTCCTATAAAACAAATATCACTCCATTCATTTGTTCATCATCATCTTTGTGGAATTTGACCTCCTTAGAGAGAGATCGACTTAGCCTTTACCATTCACTACCCGTGGAGATGTGATCTTTTATGGAGCTATTGTTATTGAAGACGAGTTCGTGTATTGGAAATGTCTTTTTGGGATTGGAAGAAGGAAATTTCTTGGAAAATTTGTGAGTATTATTGCATATATTTTATGGTTTTACATGTGATGAAATATTGCTAGGGTATTTTTATTGTTCCTTGTCTCTGTGCAAATTTTTATTGGAGAATCTTGGTAAATTATTGCAAGTTAAATCTTTTTCCTTAAAATTCCCTATAAGACCTAAAGAGCTTTCTTCTAGTTATTTTCTCCACTAATAAAATATAGTTAGGGTTTGTAAGTGAAAACTAAGTTTTTTCCCCTTATTCCATGCAGGAAGTTGATATCTCTTAAATTCAACCCCTAAGACTCCATCACCCACATAGGGGAAGTCATTGGGATCCTTGTGATGGGGCAAAATCATTGATTTTTTTTTTCTTTCCTTTTCTCATTTCCTAAGCCCTTTAATGCAAGCTGCTAGGGTTAGGACAAGGGCTGAATTCAACTATGGTTGCTTGAAGAGAAATGATGGAGCTATTTTGTTTTTTGTTTCACCTTGATTGACCTCCTAGACTCAAAATCTAGCCTTTTTCATGGTGAGATTTTCCCTAGTAGGGCTGACGTTATCAACCCTAGGAAATTTATGTCTTAATAAAACCCTAATCTTATACAAGGCTTCAACTTAGGAATTATGGGAAGGTTTTCCATCTCCTATTGTTGATATTATCATTAAGTGAACCTTTTCTTTATGCTTGGGTGCTTAGATATACTTGTGTTGAGCTACATCTTGAAACCATAGGTATTAAACATTCTTTTTAAGGCTTAGGTTATGGTACACTATTACTTTTACATAGAGAATTGTGCCATAATCCATAAAATAAGTATCGTGCTTACCCTTTCACATATGTCACCTTGAACCAATTGACTAATAATATCCTTTTAGGTGAGAAACTAGGGAGCCTCCCGTGTGGTGAAACTCCACTAAAGAACATGAGGTGGAGTGCTAAGGTGACAATGGAAACCATCTCATTGTTGCATCTTGGTTTGCCTCTTGCCTTGTGAGGACTCTCACAAGGCCTGCTAAATTTTGAGACAACAAGGCACAAATGAATTTTGGGAGGTTGTAGATAGAGCCCGAGGACAAGATTTGAATATTAGAGAGATAGAGAAATAACTGAGTGGACACAAACCAAAGAAAGGCACATATTTGATAGGCTCTAGAGAGTGTACACAATCTGGAGAGTGCCAAAGTTTTAATACCATTATTATACTGCAGACCATAATGAAAGATAAGCATGTACTATGTTTTATTCAAATGATACACATACTACTACAAATGTATGATTGTTGGATTCATCATCCAAAGTCACCTGGACTCCCAATGATGTTTCATATTCCACACCATAACCTTAATAGATTAGGTGTATGACAAATATCATTTAAGAAATGTTTCAAAAAAGAGAACTAAGAATGGTATGTAGGAGAATGTTTGACTACTTTTCAGATTTTAGTCATTCATCAAATGTTGTTCGTTGTTGAGTGTTTGGATATTTCATTAAATACATGAGTTACTTAAATACAATTGAAACCCCAAAATTTTATCTCTTATATTGGAACCCCTTGCAAAATCATAAATCCAACTTGGAAATTCCACGGAAAGTGATATTAAGTTTAACATTAGCTGAAGTATTGGAGTTGTTTTATACCTATAATTATTAATTAAGTTAATAAACTCTAGCAAAACCTAAACACTTTAATGGATGCATGAAATTTTCACGTGCAATAAACCATACAATTCAATTGGTGCCAAATCTTTGAATTAGATGAAACCATGAGTGCTACATTTTAATTTAAACCCTAGACACTCAAACTCAAAAGAAATCTTGATCTATTTAAATGCCAATGCTATAAACTTAGAATGATTTTTCATAAACCAAGCTAGACACAAGATTTGAAAATTTAAACCCTAAGTTGGTGATGAGAAAGCTAAGAATTTTAATCCTTAAAGTTTTGACTTCGAAAATTTAAAGGAAAATAAAAGATACAAACTGATTGGAGGAAAAGGAATAGTGTTATCTTACCATTTTGTCATTTGAGTCATTCTTTATTTTGATGAAGCTTTATTCCCAATGTAATGAGGCTCCTTCCAAATTTGAAGTTGGGAAAAAGGCTTCAATATGAAGATCAAAGGCTTGACACTCTTAAAAGGGTTAGATCTTAATAATCCAAGTCAAGAAAAAACATTTTCTAGACAATCTAAAGTAATAAGGAAAATTTGAAAATGTTATTTCCCTCAAATACAATAGTAAATTTATCTAGAGAAACTTGATAAAATGTTAAAGGATAGAAATTCGATACCCCTTGGATGTTTCTCCTTTACCTCAACCCTTATATGCTTGAATGTGCCAATGCTATTTAATCCCCTTTATGAACTTACGAAAAATATTTGCACAAGAAGAAAAGAGAGAACCAAAACAGATAGTGGACAAAATTTCTCTTTATTTTTGAACAAGAAAAATGAACTATGCAACGTCCTTTTATATGTGAGGAGCTGTCGATATACAAACCTCCAATACCATGTGCTTTTACTAAAACGAAGTGCTAAAACAAGTGGTTATTTAACTAATTCCCAACTTCCCCTTATCCACACTTATGAAAACACTCAATGGTCAAAAAGTGGAGTGCTCCACTTAATGGTCAATGACAATCCCTTGGATGAGGTTGAAAGTGGGTCAAATCACCAAGACCCTCATAAATACATCGAATATGTCCACACATGTGGGAAAATGAAATATGTAAGTGTGACCCCTTTCTAGAAAGGTCCAAATACAATAGTGTTGACTTGGTCAAACAAGTTATGATAACTCATTGAGAAGACTGGAAACATGTGACAAATAACAAGCAGAGTCTAGTTGTGTTCACACATGTGACACACTAGGTCAACAATACATTTGAGAAAATCACTCAAGTGTGAAATGGACTCAAGGAAAAGGAGACACCTCTCAAACATGTTAGATAACAATGGTAAAATGTAGCAAATACTCCATGTATTGTCAACATCCTAATGATGTGCCACCCATGTCTTCACAAATCCCAATGCTATATGCACAAATCCTGAGGTGTAATGCATGAAATCCAATGTGTAATGCCCCAACCTATCTCGATGATTCAAAATCCAAACAATATGTAAGACACCAAAACATAGATAATCTAATTTAGCAAAAATAAGCTATTATTACCAACTTGCCTAAGTAAACCATGGTGGTATAACTTTAACCCCTTTACATGTCTTTATAGTAGGACATAAAGTAATTCCCAAGTTTCTTGGTTAGGAATTGGTAAGGGTGATGTGGTTTATGGAAGGGGAGTAAGGAGAACTATGAATTAACCCACAAAGTCATGAAGTGATGTACAATATTTGTCTCTTGCGCAAATAGTCTTTTTTTACTAGGAGTCCAGTGAGTCTTTTTATTCATTTTTGTTAGTTCGACATCATTTTCTTCCCATTCCTATTATTTTTCTTAAACTTTTTGGTCTCTAATTCGTTAAGTGGGCATTCAACTTTAGGACATTCATGGGGTGGGCCTTTTATTGTAGTTCACATTTTTTCTTTCATTTTATTTACTCTTTACCTCTCAGTCTTTTATTATGGCTTAATTTGATTGAAGTTTGCATGATTTTTTCCTTTAAATTCTTCGATCCTTTATGGTGACATTCGATAAACTATTTATAGGTTGGGGAATGAAAATTTAATATGGATGAGATGGAAATGTAAGAGAATTTGTGGAAAGTGTTAACTATGGAGGTGATATGATTACACTACCTACCTTGATTCCTAGTAGTACCTAGTGGCCTAGGCCAAGACACACTTTGAACAATTATGTTCCCACACATTGGATAAGGAAAGATAATATTTTTGCTTATAGATAATAAAATTTGATATTTATGTCGTGACATACTTACAAGCAACTTAGAATTATCAACACCATTCTAAGCTACAAAACAACACATGGAATCATACTAACTAAAAGAAAGGATCATTGAGTAATGTCTACTAGCAAATATGAGATGAAGTTCTTAGGAAAATGAACTAATATACCACTGTAGGATGAATTTGAAGCATAGGTGTATGATGGAATATACAAGAGAAGCTAGTTTGGATATGAGAAGATGGAACATGAACCTTTACATTCAACAACATCACACTTGAAAAAGTGTGTCTCTAAGATAATTACCTTGAAAATGAAACACATGTAATAAAATGTATCCATCACAGGGTCTACATAATACACAATATAGAACCCTATCATAAAATTCTTCCGAACTGATTCATTTCTAAACTTCGAGGTCTCTCGACCTAACAACTCTAGCACACAAATCACTTAACTCTTAACTATTTATAGCCCAAATGATACTCTCCCCAATGTTGTGACATAACAATCATATCCTAACTACATACATGCATTTCACTTGTGAAGTACAATCCACCTATCACCACTACTACCAATGTCACAAAATACTTTGCACACCATGACACATATCCCTTTGTTGTTAATTGGGTTAAATAGGTATATAAGAGGCCACTGCATCCTCCTCGCCCAAGTTAAGGTTCTCAACTACCATCACATGACCATAGGGAGTGAGGCCATTACAACCTTGTTTTTCATGACCAAACGTTGAAGGTCACTGCCTCCCTTGATATTACAAGAGGGAAATCACCTCCACCCTTAACATGCCACAACTTATCCCATTATCCATTAGAATCACCATCATCCTGGGTTTGGGCCACATCCATTTGAACACTCTTGACAAGTCACTGATCACCTACACGATACAACTTGCCAACACAATATCAAACTTATCATAACCAATGATCAATTAGATTTAATAGCATTTCATTACCTTGTCAAACCAAATATCTTCATATTAGTCTTTCTCAATGTAGCATTCATTATACCAAGATTTCATATAACCCAATACATGCATTATCCATATAATTCACGTACATGAAAAGCATCAAGTCCCTCAAGTGCATCAATATAAAAATTATCATATCTAACCATGTCTAATGAGAAATATTAACCGAAAAAATTAGTCAATTCACAATGCACATTTTATCAATACACCTTATAACACAAATTGTTTAGAGGTCTCATTCTATATACAAAAAAGCATAGTGAATCCCCATGCCAAAAGAAGCTGATCTAAATGTAATACAAAGCATAAGCTTAAACATCAAAATAATTAGGACTCAAGATGTCAAGTATTACATGCAACAAAACTACTGATGCTCCTTAAGCTACAAAACAATTCTTCAAACATGGTTGGATGCATTTTGGATCATCATTGACCATAATTTTCAATCAAGACTCCATATTTCTTAAACATTTTTTAAGATCCATGCCATTAGCCTTTAGATTGTTAGCTTTGGTTCTTTGGGTTCATGACATCCTTCTTCAAATGCATGCCAAGTACATGGCAATGCATGAATACCATCAAGTTGCTCCATATTTTTACATTGGTGATAAAGTTTAGTTGCACTTGAGAAAACAACATTTTAGATAGCAACAATGTCACACACTGAAGCTCATGTAGTGTTGTCCTCACACCATCACCCAAAAAATGGGTCCCAATGTGTTCAAGTTAAACAACCAAGAAGTCATCTAATATGTTGTAGATGTTAACCAAATAAAGTTGTATGAGCAACAATCTAACTTGGAGGAATCAATGCTAATCACACATCCAAAAGCTATAATTTCATCTCACCATCCCCTTCCTAAAGGTACTCTTATTGATGTTTACATACTTTCATTAGGAAACATTGTCTGAAGTAAGCCATTGTCCGATTATGCAATCAGGTAGAAAATTCAACATCTTTAATAAAAATTGAGGTTAATTTCCTTTAAGCAAGGAGTAATTAATGAGATAGTCTAATGAACATGTGTGAACATATATTATAGTTGGAATTTATACCTTTTATACTTTAGTACAATTTTGTCCTTTATCACTTATTTTTTTGATAAATTAATCCAAATTGATCATTGACCCACTTAATAATAATAATAATAATCTATTTTTAAGGTGATATCATAATCAAAATACCAAATTTCTATTAGAGACCCTCTTGTTTGTGTGACAAGAGACATTGTCCACACAATGATTATATCTTATCTGAATCTTGGTCAACTTTGACATCTCACTCCCCTTGTTTTATATTCTATATAGTTAATACAAATGAATATACAATTCCAAAAGTTCGCTCTTACACTCATATACTCTCTATGTTGTGTTTTTCTTGTATCTATGTATTTTTTTCCATTTTCTAGTATCTTGCATCCATATCGTCATGAAACAAAGATTATGTAAAGTGGTATTCTTTGTGAAAAGAAAGTTTTGGTTAAGAATTTGCAGAAAAACACCAAAGATGTTCCATGGAACATCTATCCAATTGCAAAGTTAAAGCCAAATTCATTATGATTTCAAACCACCTAGAAGCTTGGAAGCAACTATTGCAACTTCTAGTGAGGAGAAAATGGATACTTGGTGTGTTACTACATTATGTGATAGAGAACACTACCTGTTATCATCCTTGCACCTTGATAACTAAGTTACCACGTATGCCCCAAAATCCATACACCAGTATCCTTATATGATAATAATATGACTAAGATATTGCTTATGATAGGAATATGACCAAGATATGGCTTGGATACATGTGTATAGATATAAGGATAGATACAAGAAAGACCAAAGCCTAAAAGTTAAAATAGGTAACATATAAATAATGAAAACAATGCCTCATTTCACACCATTCCTACAAATTTGAGTTGTATTTTGCCTCAATAATTCATGGCGTGTTTGAAGGGTGAATCTGATGGTTTGATGGATAATTTTTAGGTTTTTTCTTTATTTGCACTTAATTCAAAGAAATATTCTTTCATTATTTGCTAAATTTATTTATTAAAAGATGATTTTGAGGAAGAAAACTTCTATGTGGTTCATTCCATCATCTCATAAATACAATGTGTCTATATGACATGTGTTTCCCTTCAGGCAATCCCCATAAAGACACACTTAGTGTGATTTGTTGCTGCTTGGATGATATTTTCTTATCAACCTAGACCTGCTATTCTCAACACATCAGTTACATTTGTGTGCTCATCATCATTCACATTGGTGTATCATTTCCCCTTGCCGCTAATCTCAGATGTGCTAGATGATATTTCATGTTGTTTTGATTAGTGGTTGGCGTGGTTTCATTTCTTAACCTCCGCATTTGAAAATGATGCTAAGGTTTCATTTTGTTGTATAGATGTCGACATTGGATGGATTCTTTATCAATTTTAACTTAGTAAGGATGTTACCATGTTACTACTTCTAACCACTAGAACATAATTACTTTTGGATAAGTGTACCACTAAGCTAGACCACTAGGCACTACTATGGAATCAATTTGGGTAGCATGAACATTTTTTTCCATAACACTTTCTATTAAATACTTTTTATTTTCATTCACATCCATAAGAAACAAAATTCCCCCATTATATGGTTAACCTGCCAATGATCATCCAAAAGAGGGTCATTAAGGAAGATAAAAAAGAAAATGCAAGCCTCAAATAGTTAAGTCAAGCCAAATAAAAGGCTAAAGAGGTGAAAAAAGGTGAAAAGCGAAATAAAATCAATAAAAGAAACTACTTCATGATGCCCCCCCCGCCGCACTCCTTCAAAAGTCCTAAGAGCAGAATGCCTATTCAAAGAAATATGACTTAGAAAAAAGACAAATAATATATATAGAAGGAAGGGGAAGTGTGTGTAGGTTGAAGTAGTAAAATCCCTCTCTCACAAGGCTTTGCAAATAAAAACGATTCCTAGTCATAGTTTAATCGATTAGTTGGAGTATAATTATACCCTCAATACTATCTATGAATTTGGAGGTTAATCCATATGTTATCCTTATGTCCCCTTCATGAAAAATAATAATGTCATCCATATACATGAACTTATAGGGCTTAGGAAATACTTATGTTTTAGCCCAAAGACACATGTAACAAAGGTAAGGTTGTCCCCTTGGTTAGTTCCTTAAGTAAATTAGTAACATTCACTAAGTTTCTTGTGATTAATTTATCTTATCTATGTTGATGTCTAATCCCTAGTTGAAGGTGGATGTGTTTTTGAAGGTGTGGAACTAGGCATTGTCTATCTTATCAACCATCATGGGAAATTACATGGTACTCCATCGTTGGTCTATATAGACATTATTTAGAGGATTATTTTTAATGTGCAAAGTTTTCCTAGCATATACATGAGAAATTTTACTCACCCATGTGCACATAATTTAAAAGGGTAGAATATTTTATTATTTTTACTAGAAGCCACATGAGATCTTCTATAAAGATAGTAAAATATTATTTTTTGACCAAAAACCACATGTGTTCTCCCATGGTTTTTGGGAGCACATGGATTTGTAATTGATGGGTTAGAGACCTCCTTGTTCTATAAAAGAAGGGCACTCTACCTAATTTCACAAGATTTTTGGATAGATAAAATTTTGCGAGTGATTAAACAATTTTCCCCTTGCCTTTGTTTTCTTTTTATTATCAGTTTTCCCCTTGTCTCTTTTTTATTTTTATTATCAAGATACTGCAAGATGATTTATTTTTTCAAGCAATGTGGTCAGTATAAGCATTTGCAAGTGAAATTTTCTTTGTGTTGCATTATATAAATACTTAAGAGGAATCATTGCTAAAAGTACAATCCATTAAGTCCTAAGCATCTAATATAAACGATTCAATTATTTATGACTATGAAAATAATTAATCCATAACTTCCCTTAAAGACAAGATGTTGTCTTTGAGAGTGATAAGTAGAGTTCATAAATGAGCTAATAACTACCTGTCACATGTTGGGTGAGGTTGAGGTAGTTAGCAACTACCAAATGACTTGGTTGTAGGTTTTAACCCTGTACATAAATTATCTGCATACGAATTCTAAATCATAGGAAAAATAAAAATGCAAGAGCATAACACATAAAACACATATACACAGAGATTTCCCACTGGATCTCAAAACCGAGACTACCAGCTTGATTTTTTCATTATTATTCCTTTCAATGTTACAATACATATTTATACATGCCGAAGCATCCAATATCATGGACCGAAAACCATCGCGTCCAAAACCATGGACCGAAAACCATAGGTAGGTTCGCCCAACCTAATATAGGGTCCAAAAAATTTTTTTCTCGGGGCGCTGCCCCAAATCCCGTAGAGGGGGGCTACTCGCCCCCCTCAAACCCTCCGGACAGGGGGGGCTGCCACCCCCCCCTGTGACCCCCCGCTGCGCAATCAGCGCAACGAAGGGGGGGCTCCACCCCCCTCTAACCCCCTGGTTCACTACGTAGGTTAGTCGTGGAAAGAATACAACACATCCCAACATAAACATCACGACGATAATCATCTAACAAACATAAACATCATCTAAGATACACATTAGAATTCACTACCATCATCTAATTATATACACTTTTAGTAGCACATATAAAAGTCAATAGCTAGCACACGAATCTAATAATCTAAGGGGGAATCATCATCATGATCACATATAAAAAAAACACAAAGATTGTAATCTAACATCATCACCACACACAACCTCAAATTAATATAAGTCTCATGTCAAATAATTTCTATCACGTACATATCTATCTGCAAGAACATTAAATTAACATATCTAACATGACCTAACGATATACACATCAACACCAACATATAAATTAAGTATATAAACATGAACAAAAAAATGCACCATATATATATCTATATA
>APFE031689210.1:59771-71783 GCA_000404065.3 Pinus taeda
GCTAGGAGGAGTTGGGTAGCTCTGGTATTAGTCTCCACATATACAAATTTTAAGTCAATATTCATAACTTTATGAATTGTCCAGAAGATTCAAAAAGAGTGTTTTTATTTTTTAATGTTATGTTTTGCAAACTTTAAGATGTGGAATAGAATGTTAGAGTGAGTGATAGAAACTGTAGGATTATATAGAAATTATTGTGTTTCAGTACGCTACTTCATGTATTCAGAACAATGAAAATCTATAGTAATTGTTAAAGGGAAAAAAAGAGATTCAATTGCTTAAGGTTCATTGTTAATGACATCTATAATTTATGTTACTTTGTAAGTTCTAAAAAAGATAGAAAATAATAGTTACTTTTGATGAAAGTCTTTTATCAAAATGATAGAAAGTTCAAATTATATATATGTGTATATATATATATATATAGAATGAATATGTTATATATATATATATATGACATTAATAGTAGTGTAGTCCCAAATATAAAATTTTTGGGAATTAGTTTTAGAAATGATTCAATTCTGAAAATGTACAAGTGAAGAAAAACACGAAATTACTATAATATTTAAACCATGAACAAAAGGTTAGACAAACTGAATAATTAGAGTTTAACGAAGAACCAGAGTGATGAATATTATTATACAAGAAATAGGGGAATATAAAGACATAATGAAATTGATACATATATAAAAACTGAAGCACATTAACATTAATATCTTATCATCAAAGATAAACATTAGAGAGATTTCGAGGTAAAAAGAATGACCTAAAACAAAAATGTTACATTTTTTTTTCATAATGAACCGTAAATTAATAACTGATATGTCAAACATGGGGGATGATTCACCATTTTTGTGAGTAAAAAGGTAAAAAAATAAAAAATAAAAAAAACTATTTTTTTTCAACTCGTATATTCAACTTATCTCCCTACGAACATACTCAAATTTCGAGCGGGAGCACTCGTTGGATGCATAATTTAATTTTTCATCCAAGGAGTATTTCACATACAATCATGTTTTCATGTATTTCACATTTTTCGTGTGGTAGGGTCCATCAAAAGTATGCAACATGGGTACTCATAGGATGCAAAATTAAATTATGCATCCAACGAGTTTTCCCACTCGAAACTTGAGTAAAATCATAGGGAGATAAGTTGAAAATACAAGTTGAAAAAATAGCTTTTTCATTTTTCCCTCCAAAATTTGATGAGACAATCTAGTCTTATTTTATTATTTCCACTATTATTTTATAATATTCCTAAGGAGGCCCATTTTAGACCTTAAAATTTCTTTAGTGTTTGCTTAAATTGCAACATGGGTTGATATTGACCTCAACGTATTACAAGTGAAAATATTTCTGGGTTGAAAGTACTCTTAAATAAGTATAATTTTAGGCATGGAAGCCTATAGTCTAAAACCTTCCAAGTAGGAAGCGAAAAAACCAACAATATCAGTGTATAAACTAAAATACAAATGACTGAAAGCTGATGATTTGCCTCAAACATAGAATCTCATGCATGAAGAGAAAGTAATCTAAGGGTTTTCTGGATCATCCGACTTGGAACGAGGAATTTGAAGTCTCCACAAGCAATAGGAAAGCTCCAGGTTAATAAATCAAAGGAAAAACTTTCGAAATTAACTCTAGAAATAATATTACCTACGAATGAACAATATAATACAATTTTCTTTCGCATATAAGAGTATAAGTAAACTATAATATATCAAGATGTAAGTATAGTAACCAAAAAGGTGATAACTCGGAGTAAATTTCCTCTAACAATACATTTGATAGAATCTTGTAAAATATAGATAAAATTATATTAAATGCTAGGGAAAAATTATAGTTTTGACTAAACTTAGAAAATAGAAAGAAAAGAAAATATGATAAAAAAAAATAATTGAAATATATTTAGGATTTAAAACCCTGTAATATTCCTAAACTAGAATTAGAGGTGAGAAAATGTACAACCATATACTTAAGTATATTAATAGGGTTAAAACCCTAATTGTGGTGTAGTTGGGTCTCATAAAAACACACGATAAATAATGAAGTAACAATTGCTTATATGTTAGTATATAGATGGCCAAAGACCTTTGTTTAGGCCTGAAACAGTTAAAATGAAAACTGTACAATGATATACCTTGAAGAGTTCGGGTTTATATCTTAAAAACCCTAAATATTAGTAATGGTAGGAAAAGGAAAATTATAAATGTATACCTTAGAAAGTTTAGGGTTACAAAAAAAACATAGCCATGAAGAAACTATTATAAGAGAAAATAGGAGGAGAACATTCGTATCATTAAAATAATTTAGCTGAAACCAAACAAGTTGTTCGTGAAAAAAATAAAAAAATTGAGGATGGAAATTCCTCGAAATTAAAAATCCAAGTCGAGGAGGGCAACGACCAGATAGAATTGGATATATCTATAGAGAAAACCTCTGGGGTTAAAACCTTGATAATTTTAATATGGTAAAACACTGACCATAGTAGAATAGACGAATTTTAATATGGTAAAACACTAACCATAATAATGTTAGAATGGTTAGTTAGCATGTCAACATCATGGGATGTCACATGTTCATATGTGTGATGCGTTACATCCGTGGAAGAATCCATAACCATATCATTAATAATATACCACATGGAGGATGAGAACTAAAATTGAGAAATTTTATATTAAGGAATTTCAGACATGGTATATTTCAAATGAGCTAATACGTAATATATATTGTGATGGAATAAGTCTTAATCATAGGGTATGCTATGTGAAAGTATCCAAAGGGTAAAACAACCCTTTTGTGTGTATAAGTTGGGATAGTCCTATGTTGATAGTTTGAGAAAACCCAAATTAATGTAAATGTACCCAAGTTTTAATCAATATAGACTTGGGCATTGGGTATGCCACATTATTAATGTAATATGAAAATCTACCCCCAAATGTTTATAAAAATTTAATGCTAATTATTAATAATAAAATAAAAGTCATACATACTTATAAAAACAAATCCTATTGCCTACTATTTCACAATGATGGTGTTTAGGCATAATGATAAGATAGGTGAATAACATATAAAGAACCAAAATCTAGTCAAAGGGATGTATTATGAATGAGTAGTGAATCATCATTTAAACTACATAATATGTATGGATTTCATATCCCGTAAGTATTGTAAATGTCTTAGAATATAAACAATAAGTTGATATTTCCATAGAATACTATTATCCTTGTTTCTGTAAAAAAAAATAATTTGGGTTTGGTTTTTGGGGTTTGTTACAAGTGGTGTTAGAGTTGTAAGTTATAGCATTGAGCTTTCTATGGGTTTTAAACTGAAACATTATTTTCTGTGAGATATATAAATAATCAAATAACTACTAAAGGTTTCAAGTATGGTTGAGGATAACAATGGACAAACTTTTGTAGGGTAACCTAGGGAAGATGAGGAGCCTAACACTTAATTAGGAATGTTGGGAGGAGAAACTGATAATATAAGTAATCATGAATATGAAATGCTACAAGTAGTCCATAGCTTGAAGACAGATTTGGATAGTATTAAAGTCAATAAAAACATGTCAAAAGTTAAGGATGAACAAGAGGATATTAATGGCTACATACTCAAAAGTCTGTAGGGAAAAAGAGTCAGTAGAAAAGTTGGAGAAACTCATAGGAAGAGACCTAGAAGTGAATCTACTAAAACAACTGATTCTATAACTTCTAGTGAAAAACAAAGTTACCAACTTAACGAGAATTGTACCGAGTTCTCACTTTTTTAGGGGTTGTAAAAATCATTCGATTTTGAAAAGTGTTGATTTAGAATACACCTTTTATTTTTGGAGTTTTTTTTGACACTTTAAATTTTCTTATGTATCAAGTATAGACATATTTTTTAAAATGTTAATGATTTTCATGCTAGTTTCAAAAAGCGTTGATGCAACATCAATCCCTTTTTTTGGGGGCTTATTTTTAATACTTCAAATTTTATACATATTAAGTATGGATAATTATTTTTTAAATGTTGGTTATTTAACAATTTTTGAAGCAATATTCTTCTTCTTCTTTGAGGTGCTTGTTTTTAAAGTGTTTTTCAGGTTTGTGTTTTTTTTTTTTTTTTTTTTTCCTCTTCAATTTTTGTGTAATGAAATAATTTTTTTGCATAGTTTAGAAAAAAGCAATATTTTAAAGTTAAGATTTTTCTATATATTTAATATAATCTATTTATTTTTTATTTTATTTTTTATGGTGGTTCATAGACATTGGGTGGGTGCTACATCCATGGAAAAATCTTGGCATATCAACCCCGAAGGAAATCAAGTCCTGCCGACCAAACTAGTAGGGCCTAACCCTAAGGGTGTCGAGGAGAATTGACCCAGTGATCTCCCAATCAGTGATGTACTTAGCAATGGGAACTTGACCAATTGACCTAACCCTTGGGGCTTTTATATACCATTAATTAATATTTCAATGCATATCAAATAATTGTCACTAAAAAACAATAATTTTAAACATTTGATAAAAAATACACATTTTCAAATATAATAAAAAATTGAAATTTTGAGACTTTTTTGCTAAAATTGACGTGTCAAATAAATTATTTTTTATGGGAAATTTTTAACAAACAAAGTTTAAAAAGTAACATTTTTTTTTATGAATTTTATGTCAAAAAATAACAATAGTGACAATTGTTTTTTCAAAGAATAATGATTCACATGAAAATTAAAGTGAAAATTAAATAATAAAATATTAAACATATAACAACAATGGTTGAATACTTATTCTTATTATAAAATCTCAAAGTCAAAACATTACAAGTCTCAACTAATGAATAGTTCTCAAAATTGAGTTTGATTGGCAAACATAACTTAAATTTTATCAATAATATCATATAATCCATGCTTATAATCTTCTATAGCTTCATTATTGTCTTTTTCCATAGTATTTTATGCTTTAGTTTGACCATTTTCCTCTTATGTTAGATTTCTAATGTCTTCAAATATCTAGAAGTATCCCTTTCCAATCATTCCATCTAACGGTGACTAAGGTTCCTTTTCCTTTGTTGCCACATGTGAGTCATTAAAATCCCTTTCCTTAAACCAACTTCTTGCATTACATATGGAAGAACTTGAATATCATTAATTCTTTGCTATATAAAACTACATTGTAATGAGCCTTTTTCAATGGCTATGCAATTTCTTTCATTTTTATTTAACATGCTAGTGTTGTATCAAATCATCCAGTACAAAAGAAATAGTAAAGTAAATTAGTATAAACACATAAAAATTAAAAAACAAAATATTGGCATTCATTTTTATATCATAAAACTTACTTGAACCTGAGAATGAATCGAGAACCCAATCTCTATCATTTGAACATAAGTCTATAAGATAATTAATCAATGTTTGTGGTTTTTGATAAATGTTAACTATCTCTCATTTTGTATCTTTATCTTCATATGTTAGTTTCTTACAACAACATCATGAACCAATAATTGGCTATGACTCTTTCCATCTACTAGATTCAAAAGAATAGGCTTATAACTATCATCTTTTATTCAAGATGCAACATGAATGAACTCACAATCACTTATAATTGGTTGATCTCTGCAACCAATAATATTTGAATTTTTCTTGTAACACGAAATAGTAAAAATTCAATTAACTTGTATGTCTCTCTCTCTCTCTCTCACACACACACACACACACATATATTTTAAAACTTTAACCAAACATACAATTTCAATATCTTACCATGTAAGTTGCATCATTGAATTTTCTTTTCCCTTGAAGCTTGATAATACCAATCCAAATTGTGTGTCCGAATGAAATGTCACAAATATCCAAAGTGGTGATGTTGTGACTTCTTGAATCCCGTAACCACTTTATTAAAACCTTAATAACTATAACGCTCACTATCATAACCACTGTTTGGGAAATTGAAACCATGAGGGATGTTGGAAAATCAAGAGACTTGTAGATTATAGATGATTTTCCTTAACTTGATAATTACTTGTGATATTTGTTGGTATTTTATTATTTATTATATCTTGTTCATCAAGTAATTACCAAAAACAATGAAGATCAAAACAAGACAAAGTACACAAGATATAGGCTCCAAGCCATGGAAAAACCCCTCCAAGGGGAAAACCTAGAAATAAAGTTTCTCTTCTTCTAGAATCTTCTTACAATGAGAGTTCCACAACCCAAAGACCAAAGCCCAAAATCCTCCCAAGAACCAAGTCAACCCACCAACAAGATCTTCTTTAAGGAATCTTGAAAACTTTGATGTTGTAGCTTCGCATATATAATTTCGGCCCCACAACTTCACTTCAGAATTTCGGCCCTGCAATTTCGGCCTCCTGCAACTTCGTAGCTTCATAGAAACCTTAGCAACTTCACACATGTGAACAAAAAAAGATGATCCCCAAGATACTTTGACTTCTTATTCTTTTCTTCATCCTCCTTTATTCTCCTTCTTTACGTTTGCAAATCGAACTTGAGATGAGATGGTTGCTTCAAATGAGTTGAAATCCTTCTATTTATATCCTTCTTAAGGGGTCAGATAACCGTCCCTTAGGTTGACTTGGTATTGGAGGAATACATGGATTTTATTGACTCAAAACAAACATTTTTGTTACAAAGAGTCCAAATGAGAATATAATACTTGACAAAAAATATGATTTGTCCTCGAAAGACCTAGAAAGACCTATAAGCAAAAAGAACATGCTTTTGACCTAGACTTGAGCATGAAACCCATGCTTTGAACAAAATAAAATTCTTTTTCTTTCTTTTCCTTTCTTTATACAAAATATGCAATGTCATGTTTATAAAAGGTCATTATGAAGATTGAACCTAGTTAGAATTTCTGACACTCCCTCTTAACTAGGGAGTTATTCATAACATTAGAGAAATTTTGAGGTAAAAAATAGGCCTCAAAACAAAAATATACAACCAAATCAAATTTATAAGAACCAATAGGATTTAAGATGATGATGTCAACCATGCAGGATGATTCACCTTTCGAAGTATTATTTATATATATATTATTATTATAACATTATATATTAATTTATATTTATATATATATATAATATATTATTATAATTTATATATATATAATATATTTCTCTTAAAAAATAAAAAAATAAAAAGACTAAAAAAAATAAAAAAAAACTATTTTCTCAGCTCGTATTTTCAACTTATCTCCCTATGGTTTTACTCAAATTTCAAGCAGGAGCACTCATTGGAAGTAAAATTTAACTCCTCATCCAATGTTTACCCATATTGCATAATTTTGATGGATCCTACTACATGAAAACTAAGAAATACATGAAAATGTGATTGCAATGACGTTTTTTCATGTATTTCTCATTTTTCGTGTAGTAGGGTCCATCGAAAGTATGAAACATGGTTATTCATTGGATGAGGAATTATTTTTTTCATCCAATGAGTGCTCTTGCTATAAATTTGAATAAAACTATAGGGAAATAAGTTGAAAAAGTATTTTTTTTTTCATTTTTCCCTCTAAAATTTCTAGTTTTGATGATGTAATCTAATCGTATTTTATTATTTCCACTATTATTTTATAATATTCCTTAGGAGGCCCATTTTAGACCTAAAAATTTCTCTAATTTCCTATCATGAAGTACAAGGAATATCAATCTTGAATAGAAGAAGAGTCAGATTAATAAGCTATCTGTCAAGCATCTATATCATAACCAACACTATTATTCAAGGCCCTAACTAGACAAGCTCAACTTCATTTAAAAGCATTATGCTGGGAGAATTTACGTGAGATGCCACACTACCTCTAGATAAGATACCCCATCTAGATGTTCATTGAGTATGTCATAGATGTTTCATTGGATAAGCATCTTACCTGGTCATAGATGCTTATCCAATCCTCTAAACTCCATTCTTTCTTTATGGCCTTCACTAAGATTTACGACTGTTAGTCTTGGTCTAGTGCAAGACACATAAAGAGAAGAACTATCCAATATCACCCCCTCTCAATTAGGGAAGAAATTTCTACCAAACTAAGCTTATCTCTCAAATACTCTAGCTTCTTGTTTGGCAACGTTTTAGCCAGAATATCTGCTAACTATTCATCTGTAGGAAAATAATGCATCTCCACGACCCCATATCGCACCAGAATTCTTATGTAGTGGTACTTATTATTTATATGCTTCATCCTAACATGAAACACCGCGTATTTTGTTAATATTATGCAGCTTTCATTGTCACAATGTATAAATGTAGAGCTATGCAATCCTTCAAATAAATCTGATAATAACTTCCTAAAGCATCTTTATGATAGACTTCACTTGCAACAACATACTCAGCTTCAACGCTACTCAAAGCAACTGTATCCTGCTTTTTTCTCATCCATGAGACCATGGAAGATCCTAAAATGAAGCATCCACATGTTATTCTTATTCCATCTATCTCATTTCCACCCCAATCAGAATCATTATATGCCATGAGTTGGATCTCATTACTATTATACTAAAGGCAATGATGTATGGTTCCACACAAATATATTATGATATGTTTGGCTGCAATCCAATGATCAAGATTTAGATCCATATGAAATTGACTGAGGAAATTTACTGCAAAAGAAATGTCAAGTATAGTGTTTACTAGATACATTAAGGACCCAATCAACTGTCTGTAACAAGTAGGATCCACTAGACTAGAATCTGAACTCCTCAACTTCTTCAGATTCATAATCATAGGAGTCGTCATAGGCTCGCTATCCATCATTCCAAATTTATTTAGAATCTTGATAACATATTTTCCTTGACCAATATATATTTCACTTGGCTTCTTCTAAACTTCTAGTACCAAGTAGTAATACATAATCCCAAGATCCTTCATATCAAACTTGATTGCTAATTGCTTCTTACATTCCTGAATTCAATACTGTACACCTGTAACATGTAGATCATCCACATATAATAGTATGATGATTGGTTCATCCTAGAAATCTTGGAAAAACCAAGTATCAATAGGTATACATCGATTCTTGCATACCAAGCTCTAGGTGCTTGCTTTAAGCCATAGAAATATTTCTTCTATCTGCAAAAAAATATTCTCCCTTTGATTTATTTTGAATCTTTGAGGCTACTCAATGTAAACCTATTCATTAATAGTTCCATTCAAAAAAGTTGTCTTAACATCCATTTGATGGATGTTCCATCTAATAGTATCAACAAAAGAGATAAAAGACCTGATTGTAGTATATATAGTTGTAGGAGCAAAGCTTTCTTCATAATCAATACCTTGTTTCTGTGAGAAACCCCTTGCTACAAACCTTGGCTTGTATTTATCAATGCTCCCATCCACATCATTCTTTATTTTATATATCCATTTTGAAGTGACTATTTATTTGTCACTTCGTCTAGGAATAATTTCCCAGACATCATTTTTCATAATTGACTGGTATTCTTCCTACATCGCATTCCTCTATTCTTGATGTTTTAGCCACATATTCATAGGAGGAAGGTTTAGTTTCAATGAGTTTCATCATATATGTTGCATATCCAAAATACCTCTTAGGTATTTTTTTTATCGTTCTTTAATTGTTCCTTTGGTTGTATGTCTTTCTACTTCTTATCGATTTGTCCTCAACCAAGCAGGTCTCTTATGAATTTAAGGAACAAAAACTTGTTGAATGGACTCACTAAGTCCTTCAACAACTTCTTGATTTGATGTAGAATATTGACCATTGTTATCCCTAGAGATATCCTAAAAAAGGGTACCTCTTCTTCATCAAAACCATCTGAACATCTTTTTATTTCTTGTAAGACACATTTTCATCAAAGATAACATCCCGACTTACTTCAATACGGTGATCATATTGAATGTAGATTCTGTATGCTTTAGATGCTGCACTATACCCAACAAAGATGCCCTTTAGATTGGTAGGATACAACCTCTTCCTTTTTTCCTTTGGTATATGCATATAAACATGACATCCAAATAATCGAAGATGATCCACACTCGACTTCTTTCTTGTAAATTCTTCTTCCAGTGTCATGTTGATGATAATCTTGTGAGTTCTTAGGTTCTGCAAGTAGACAAGAGTTACACATGCTTCTCCCCATAAGAATTGAGGGATATATTGATCACGTAGCATGGTTCTGACACATTCTTCAATTGTTTTATTCTTCCTTTTAGTCACACCATTATGTTCAGGATTATAAGGAACAATTAGCTCCCTCTTAATCCGTTCTTCCTCGCAAAACATGATAAGTTATTTGGAGGTATTGTTTGGTGTGGAACTTGATTATCTTCTGTATTCATAGGTCTCAGCCAGATGTATACCCCAGGAAGATTGTACACCCCTCCACGCAGGGGGGTGCGGGGGGGACTTGTCCCCCTCGCGAGGGTTCAGGGGGGCTGATCCTCCCCGGCTGGGGGGTCCAAGACCCAGTGGTCCCCCGACAGGGATTCGGGAGTAGTGCCCCCGAAGCTAAAAATAGATGTAAAATTGCCTTGTAAAAGTCTAGTAATTTCTAGTCAATCTGGGCCGTTCATTAGGCGAATGATCTGATGGTAGAAGTTATGTTTAGTTTAGGGTTTTTTTCCCTAGAAGGCAACCCCTCACTATGTATGAGAGAATTGTAATGCGTCTATGTATATCTGTATTCTGAGTGAGGAAGAGAGGGAGATTGAGAGTGAAAGGGGTGTTACAACGGATCTGTTGTAGGTTGTATATTTTCAGTTTGCTGGATAATATAAAAGGAAGGACTGGTTGTTTCTCCGTGAACATAGCCCAAACTGGGTGAACCATGTATATCTGTGTCTCTCTTGTTTTATGCGTTTTCTGTGTTTATATTTCTGCAATATTTTATATGTTCCATTGCTCTGTAATATATAATTTTTTAACAACTGGTATCAGAGCTAAAGGTCTATTTGGCTGATAAACTCGCAAGAGAGAAGGGTTCCTGGTTCAAGTGGGAGCAATGGCAGAAGATGGTAGGTTTAGGGTCGAAAAATTCAACGGCCAAAACTGCCAGTTGTGGAAGGTGCAGATGGAAGATTATATGTATCAAAGAGATCTTTACCTACCATTGAGTTGAAAGACAAAGAAGCCGATGAGTATGAAAAACACAAAATGGAATATTCTCGACAGAAAGGCACTTGGAACAATACGACTGTGCCTAGCGGCGTCAGTAGCGTTTAATATTTCAAAGGGAACGACAACAGAGGGTTTAATGTCGACATTGGCCAAACTGTATGAAAAACCCTTGGCCTCAAATAAGGTATTTCTTATGAAGCATTTATTTAATATGAATATGTTAGAAGGTGGATCTGTTGCTGATCATTTAAATGATTTTAATACAGTTACAAGTCAGTTAAGTTCTGTAGGGGTAAATTTTGATGATGAAGTTAGGGCTCTGTTATTTCTGTGCTCATTGCCAGAAAGTTGGAATGGTTTCGTTATGGCCATTAGTAACTCTGTCTCTGGATCTAGGACTTTAAAGTTTGATGATGTTGTTGGTGCAATACTTAGCTAGGAAATGCGACAAAAAAGCTTCAGTGAGACATCAGGTAATGCTTTGACTGCAGAGACTAGGGGAAGAAAAATGGAAAGAGGAAGGAGCCCAGGATATCACAGTAAGTCAAGAAAAGACAGATCCAAGTCCAGATCGGGGATAGTGTACTGGAAATGTGGGAAGAAAGGACACTTGAAGAAAGATTGCAAGTTTCGGAAGGGAAAAGAAGGAGACGTTCAACAAGAAACTAATCATGAAGCGAATGTAGCAGGTGATGTGTTGCAAGATGCTTTGATTCTTTCATTAGAAAATGTTATTGATGCTTGGGTGGTAGACTTAGGGGCCTCATTCCATGCCACACCTGATAAGAAACATTTTCATGATTATGTTCAATGAGATTTTGGACAGGTTCGATTGGGTGATGATAAGTGCTGTAAAATCGTTGGAATGGGTACAGTTTTCATAAAACAACAGAATGGAAATCAATGGCTATTGAAGGAGGTAAGGCATGTTCTAGAT
>APFE031689210.1:74950-97929 GCA_000404065.3 Pinus taeda
ACCAGGGAGAAACTGAGAATCTACTCAGTTTCAATTGGTCTTCAAGTATGATGAAGAAGATGAGAAACAACTAGGTCCAAAGTGGAGTCATTGTTTAGCAAATGAAGCAGCAGTGGAGTTGCTATTATTAGTCTCCAAGTGGGAGATTGTTGGGTGTGGAGCTTGATTATCTTCTGTATTCAAAGGTCACAGCCGGATGTATACCCCAGGAAGATTGTACACCAGTCCACGCAGGGGGGTGCGGCGGGGGGGGACTTGTCCCCCCTGTGGGGGTTTGGGGGGGCCGATCCCCCTCAGCTGGGGGTTCCGAGGGCCAGCGGTCCCCCAACGGGGATTTGGGGGAAGCGCCCCTGAAGCTAAAAATAGATGTAAAATTGCCTTGTAAAAGTCTAGTAATTTCTAATCAATCTGGGCCGTTCATTAGGTGAATAATTTGATGGTAGAAGTTATGTTTAGTTTAAGGTTTTTGGCCCTAGAAGGCAACCCCTCACTATATATGAGGGAATTGTATTGCGTCTATGTATATATGTATTCTGAGTGAGGAAGAGAGAGGAGATTGAGAGCGAAAGGGGTGTTACAACGGATCTGCTATAGGTTGTATATTTTCAGTTTGCTGGATAATATAAAAGGAAGGACTGTTTGTTTCTTCGTGGACGTAGCCCAAACTGGGTGAACCACATATATCTGTGTCTCTCTTGTTTTATGTGTTTTCTGTGTTTATATTTCTGCAATATTTTATGTGTTCCATTGCTCTGTAATATATAATTTTCTAACATGTATACTCTCCACCATTGTCAAACATCAGAGTTTCGATCTTTCTTTCTGTCAAATTCTCTACTTCATTCTTGAATTCTTGAAACTTCTAAAATACCTCATCTTTTCTCTTGAGGATATACAACCACGTTTTAGTTGAGAAACATCAATGAAGGTCACATAATATTGATGTCCACCAAGATGTTTTACTTCCATAGGACCACATACATCCAAGTGTATGCGATATGAAACTTCATTAGATATGATATCACTTTTTGCAAATGGATTTTTCACGTTCTTTCTTAGAGCACAACCCTTAAGGGTCTCTTCATGTTCTTCCTTGAATTCAAGGATGCCATTGATCATTTTATTTAGAGATGGAAAAATCCTATAATGAAGGTGTCCATACCTTCTGTGCTATAGTTCGAAAGGGCTCACATCTAAGTGAGCTGGGGATTGAGAGAAAGGTGTAAAAAGTCTATATAATGTTCCCTGATGAATCCCAATTACCCTAGCATGATCAATACTAGAGTCCTTAACCCAAACCAAAACCTTTACATCAACAAAAGCAATTGTATCACCCTTATCCTCTAGACAATAAATAGAAAGTAAGTTTTTATTCAAACATGGAACATATAGAATATTGTTGTGGTGAATACTTCCACCATGCTTGAGCTCCAATGGAGTAGATCCAATCCATTTCAATATATAGCTCTTATTGACTCCAAGTTTGATCGACTGAGAGGATGTTCCTTTTTACAAAGTTTGGAGTTGACTATATTCATCTATCATATGTATGGAAGCACCACTATCAATAACCCATACATTCTCGTCCTTGAAAGTCCCATACAAAGCGGAAAATATAATTCCATCCATCACTTCTTTTGCTAGCTTGGAAATTATATTTAATATGTAACCCTTGATGGATATATCAAGATTCCAAAGAAACATGAAACCATTCTTCATAACCCTTTCCAGAGTGCCAACAAGGATGTTATCTTCAATATCATTCTTGCACCTTAGCTCTGAAATGATGTTGGAAAATCAAGAGACTTGTAGATTATATATTATATTCCTTAACTTGATAATTACTTGTGATATTTGTTGGCGTTTTATTATTTATTATATCTTGTTCATCAAGCAATTAAAAAAATAATAAAGATCACAACGAGACAAAGTACATAAGATATAGGCTCCCATCCAGGGAAAAACCCCTCCAAGGGGGAACCTAGAAATAAAACTTCTCTTCTTATAGAATATTCTTACAATGAGACTTCCAAGACCCAAAGACAAAAGCCTAGAATCCTCTTAAGCACTAATTCAAACCACCAACAAAATCTTCTTCAAGACAACTTCAAAACTTCAATGTTGTAGCTTCACATCTAGAATTTCGGCCTTGCAGTTTCACTTCAGAATTTTGGCCCTGCAATTTAGACCTCTTACAACTTCGCAACTTCACAAAACCCCTAGCAGCTTCACATGTGTGGACATAAAAATATGATCCCAAAGAGACTTCAACTTCTTCTTCTTTTCTTCGTCATCCTTGCTCTTTAACCTTCTTCGCTATTATAGATTGAACTTGAGATGAGATGGTTGCTTCAAATGAGTTGAGCTCCTTCTATTTATAACTTTCTTGAGGGGTCGAATAACCCTCCCTTAGGACGACTTATTCTTACTTGGGATGAATTAGTCTTGGACTCGGAATAAATAGCTTTTATTGACTCAAAATAAATATTTTTATTTAGTTACAAAGAGTCCAAATGGGACTATAATACATGACACCAAATATTCTTTGTCCTAGAAAGAAGTATAAGCATGAAGAACATGATTTTGACCTAGAATTGAGCATGAACCCCATGCTTTGAATAAAATAAAATTATTTTGCTTTATTTTTCTTTCTTTATACAGAATATATAATGTCCTATTTACAAAAGGTCATTATGAAGACTGAACCTAATTACAATTTCCAACAAGGGATATTTGCAATAACTAGGGAATATTTCCTTCCAGGTATGAGATTTTCAATGTCTTCACAATCATCTAGTATTACTTGATATTAGATACCAGAGAGCCCACTCCAAACATAGTGATTAAGAGAGATCGAGTTTAACATTCTGAAGACGTTGCTTTCTTTGCCTTTACAACTTAATTTTTTGAATAAAGATTTTGAAAGTATCCAATACTTCATTTGCATCCTTCTTCGACATATTTAATGAAATAAACAAATCTATGTATAAGTAATAAAATAAAAATAGTTTACATATGAATAAATGAATGTATTAAATCAACATACCTTTTTGAATGCAAGATAAAAATATTTTAGTGTTGTAGAACTTGAATATGGGTAGTTGCGTACAACATCATCCCAACTCTCTATCATTCAACATTTTAACCATATGTTCTTGTATTCTCATATAAACCTTATGAATGAATACATAAATTAAAAAAGATTAATATATTTATATGTATACCAAATACTACAAACAATAATATGATATATTTAAAAGAAAATTATAATCCAAAGATAAGTAAAAATAATTCAACAAACTTACTTTTGAAATTCTTGGCACATTTCGTCCAATGATGATTTTCCTAAATTCACACGAGATAATATTGGTTTGACAAGTCAGTCATACTTCACTCCTTGCATTTTTCTCCAAGGTGTGATAGTCACATCATAAGGAATATTCTTTATTTCAGGACCTG
Source organism: Pinus taeda (assembly GCA_000404065.3). Classification (NCBI taxonomy): domain Eukaryota; kingdom Viridiplantae; phylum Streptophyta; class Pinopsida; order Pinales; family Pinaceae; genus Pinus; species Pinus taeda. The sequence goes on from APFE031689210.1 coordinate 78,410, forward strand.
TCTTATTGTTGGTACATATTATGGGTTTAAACTTTCTAACCTTATGATTTTCTATGCCATTATTCTCCAACATGTTGAAAATATCATCAATTAAATCCCATATCTCCCTAGTTATAAATTCCAACTAGAAAATATTATCCATATCTCTTACTCTGCCACCTTTTGCATTGTTTTCTTCCTCAATTTGATAACCTATTTCCATACAACATTGCTTTCGAAATATTTGAGTAACATTTGCCTTATCCCCACCACTTTTTTCTTTAAATTCACTATGAATAAACTTGACCTTTTGGATGAAAGTCATAGACATCCTATACTAATTATCTGTGTTATGATCTCATGCCAATAAATTTTCTTCTGTATGTATAAATTCCTTTTAGATTCAAACTACTAGTTGTAATTTACTAAAACAATAGACTTGAATCTACTCTACCAATTGCGGAAACAATTAATGATCGCGAAATCACGAAGCATACAATAGAAAGAATTAAATAAACACATTACACAATGATTTCCTGGGGAAATCCATATCTAAAAACCGTTGCTATCTCTATATTGCATTAGTAAGAAAAACATGAGAAGATTACAATGCTTTTCTCAAGCCTGAGCAACCTTTGTACTATCTCTATCTGTCTCACTGCTTCCTAGATAAGCCTTGGCAAATACTTAACCAATTCTATGTTTGTCCAAGTCCCTATTTCCTTGTGATGTTTCCTTGGGAATTAGCTCCTATTAATTAGGGAAATTCCTCAATTGGAATTGTGCAACCCATCATAGGCCTTCCTTTGACTGCATGTAGCACCTGTACAATTTGGATGATTATACAACTGATAGTACACTACCCTTGAACTCCAATCTCAACTGGGTAACTCATAGATCACACATGCATGAATTATTTATGGCTAATTTATCAGTTAACTGGTTGAAAGCTAAATCTCCACTCCATTGCTAAACCTCCTACTAATTCGTCCAATAGTTGGAACTAGTTTAACTGACTTTAACTCAGTTAAAATGAATTAATTAATTGAAACTAAAAATAAACTCAACCAGGGCTCCTATAAAGTAGGAGACACTCTACATGACTCAATTTAGACCCTCAACTCGAATTAACTAAACCAACTAAGTCAAATTAACCTAGTTAACTTGTTCAAGTTGTCTTGTAATATGGAATTACAATTTTTCTCCTAATTCAATTCAAGGTAAAATTAAATCAGGATTTTTCTTGTTGCATTTTCAACACTCCCTCTCAACAAGAAAGGGACTATTATATACCCCAATCCTGCCTCTATGGAACTCAAATTTTCCTCTTGATAGTGCCTTAGTCAAGATATCCACATCTTGTTCCCCTGTAGGAATATACTTTATTAACATGATTCTCCTCTGCACACAATCTATGAGATGGTGATACCAAATGTCGATATGCTTGGAACGATTATGAAAAATTGGATTCTCAAAGAGTTTGATACAACTCTGATTATCACAACAAATCACTGTAGGATCCATCTTCTGACTAAATAATGCAACAAGGATCTTCCTCATCTAGATAGCCTCACAAGTTGCTTGACTAGCAACCATGTACTCTACTTTTGCTAAATTGAGTGCAACTAATCTCTGCTTCCTACTGTACCAGGAAATCACCATTGACCCGATGCTGAAGATTTCCCCTGATGTGCTCTTCTTTTCTAATGGAATCCTTTCCCAATTTTCTTCCGTGAAGCCTGGAAGCTTCACTCCCTCTGTCTGTCTGTAGTAAATACCAAATTGAGTGGTGCCTCTAAGGTATCTCAACACATGTTTAGCTACCTTCCAATAGAGTTTGGTTGGATTAACCATTGTTGGAATAAGATGTTAGATGTAAAACACATGTCTGGTCATGTGTTCACCAAGTACATAAGTGAACCCACAAGCTGCCTATAAATGGCAGCCTCTACCTCTTTGCCTGAAGTAGAATCTTCCTTCCACCAATTCCTTGCTAGAGGAGTCTCCATGGGTTTTCTTCTCTCCATGTGGAACTTATTTAGTATCTTGTTGGCATACTTTGTTGAAGAATCTAGAGCAATTGGGTTTAGTATGATTCTTCTTGACTTGATAACAATTTGTGAAGAAATTTTACAATTATCTTAGCTTGATATTCTTATTCTTATTAGTGTGTGTGTTTCATCAAACTACTACCAAAAACATAAAGACAAAAACACAAATCTTGGCTCTCTGCCAGGGCCAAAATCTCTCTCTCTTAGAGAGGAAAACCCTTTGGTAAGTTTCTCTTATTGAAGCTTCTTATTGATCACTGCCAAACCTTAGACCCTTGACTAGGATGTCCTCCAAGCACAAGTCAAGTCCTTCCCCTTTTCAGCACTTGGTTCCCTGGCACATAGACTTCCTCCTTCCGACACTTTGCTCCTTAGCACTTCTTCCTCCATCTTCATTTCTTTTCTAGAGATAGACCTTCCTTGAGTGAGCCTTCTAGATGAGATGTTTCTCTTCTATCCTTTGCTCAAGTAGAATTCTTCTTTTGTTTACCAAATGAGATCCTTCTTGAGGTATGGGTGTATGACTGTAATTCTGTTATGCTACCCTACTTTTCCCACATGTGGAGGGTACTCTTAGTGAGTTGGGGTCCCTTCACCTTTGCTAGAGAGAGAGACTTCTTCTCTTGACTTGAGAGGCCTTGTAGGCCTAATATCTGGCTCAAACACTAATGGGTTTTTCATTGAAATGCTACTACTATTATATCCACAATCATCACTCTTCTACCTCGCACATGTGATTGTTTTCTGCCCTATATACAATCCCTTTACTTCGTTTTGACTTCCTCCCTTACTTGCTTTGCTTGGAGACCCTTAGACTTGTCTTTTTCTTCACTTTCCTTGGCTGTCATTCTTCGCTGATTTCAGAGGAGAGTTTCTTGAAGTTATAGTGGAGTGGAAAGCCTCTATATATAGAGGATTGTCCCTCCTTTTAGGCCAACTCGAAGGTCGACATGCTATCTTTAGGCTGACATGAATTTATTCCATTGTTTTGCTTCACTTGGAGGACGTTGTTGCATGGAGAGGACTTGGACATTGCTTAGAGGTATTCCTTTGACTCTTAAACAATTTTATACATAGTGTAACATGCCCTATAAGGGTCTTACATAAGTATATTGACTTTTGACTTCCTAGAAGCACTTAAACATGTGCTTGACCTACTTCAATGAGAAAGAAACTCATTGACATATATTATAAAAATCATATTTCTTTTCTTGAATAAATACAAATATCAAAAGGAAATTTATGAAGACCGAACCTAGTTACATTTCCTTCAACACTCCCTCTAACCTAGGGAGGTATTCATACAACATTACAAGGTGTTTGACTATTTTTCAATCTTGAAGAATTCACATAAGAGAAACCAGATTGGAAATCCATCTGTTATAGCATCATAGTAGCCAACATTGTTTCCATAGCAAGGCCTTGACTGGCAGCTCTATCTCTTAATGGATCAGAGCACAATTTTGGCGAGACCAATGACTTATAGACACCTTAGTCATTATCTCTCAAGGTACATATCCATGCGGGTGTTCACTGAGTATGACCTTATAACACTATTATTATCTTGGGTTCCCAACCCTCAAAGAATAGTGTCCTCTTTCCTACTCTTGTCTTGGATGCCCTACACATCCTCAAAGAGTATCAGATGCCAAATGATTACCCAATCCTCCCATTATTTATTCCCAAGTGAAGACAAGAATGTTGTGTTTATCACTTCCTCTCAATAGAGGAAGATATTCCCAAGTATCCTCTGGAAAGGTTATTGTCTAAGTTCCTTTGTAATTTGGAACTTGTTATAACTCCTTCTTAGCTAGGGAATTTTCCATTAATTATAAACTTCTTCTTTGTGGGTCCTCCAGCTTCTTGATCCCCTTCTTTTCTTTGATGTCATGAAGTCTTTGTTCAAACTTCTTCCTAGTAGGGCACCATCCATCGATCACTTTCTTTCCTGGTTATTCATATCATTTCATCCTTCATGGAAAGTGGCCTTCTTGTCATATAGCCAATTCTCTTGTCATCTGGTTATTCCTTATCATATTGTCTATGATTTAGACTACTCTTTGCTTGTTCCCATGCTTTGATATAGCAGCCCTTCATGACTTCATCCTGATATTGCTTCAACATTAAATGGTACATTTGTTGGTTGGATTCTTCATCATGACATCTTCGTAGAGTAGAATCAATTATCTACACCTTTCATATCTCCAAGGCCTTCATAGTTGTCAAGGGTCCTTTGATATTTTCCTTTCTTAGTCAGAGTTGTCCTGCCTTCTTTCGGGAGATGTCTTCAATGGATCTTTGTTAGATAGTGATTCTTTGTGATCATGGTGTTCTTCACATGCTTGATCTCTTTGTTCACTTGCTTCTTCTTGGATAGATTAGTCAACCACCTTATGCTCCTTGTGAGAGCACTTCTTCATTGCTTTCTTCTAGGACTAGTCATCATTCCTTCTTCACTTACTTCTTAGTCAGCAATCTTATACTCCTTATGTGAGTATTTCTTTTGTTGAACTTTATTTCATTGTAGTACATGCCTTCGAGAATGTCATTTTGAAAGAGATTCTTTTCTACTTGACCATAGCATAGAACTATTCCCATGACTCAATAATAAATATATAATAACATGACTAAACTTTGATGCATACATACCTCATCTTGATTCTCCTTTGATTATCTTAGCTTCATTTAGTTGTCCTTGGTGTGGCCATTCTTGCTTCATCTTAGCTTGCCTGCATATCATCTTTTTCTTGAATCCCATGAATGGGACTCCCAATGAGACATTTTTTTATGAATCTTCTTTTGAAGATTCCATCATAGGATCTTGAATATCCTTACCTTGCAAATGTTTCTTTCCTTTTGATGATGGAGGTCTTCTAAGATTCTTAATCATGATCAATTTTATTTCATTGTGTATGAGGTCCTATACAAGGTATGCTCCTTCTACATGAATATCTTGAGCTATATTTACCATGCTCCTGTATTCTAGAATATATTTCTAACCATGCATTTAGTTCTATTTATAAATTCTCCTTCTACATGATTATTTCGAACTCTATGTACATCATGCTTCTAGATTCTAGAAGATGTTTCTAGCCATGCAATTTTATTCTATTCCTACATGCTCCTATACTACTCAAAACTTTGAAACAAGACCTTAAGTAAAGAAGTAGACTTAGTCATAGTAGAGATGTAGAGGATCTTCCTTCTTTTGCTTCTTGTCTTCTTCTTTCATTTTTTGAGTCACATGAGTTTCTTCCCTTTTTCTTTTGTTGTTGTTTTCCTTCTTTAGTTTAGGACAATTCCTCTTGTAGTGTCCATATTCTTGGCATCCATAGCATTGGATTTTGGACATAACTTTGCTGTTTGTTCTTTGTGGAACAAATTTTCCAAATTTTCTCTTTCTCTTGGCCATGGTAGCAAATTCTTGCTCCTTTGATCCAACATCTTCCTTGGCTTTGAGTCTGGTTTCCTCTGTCTTGCATAGAGACCACCTTTCTCTAAGTGTGTTAGCTTCCTTCTTGGAATATATGCTTGATGTGAAGTTGCCCCAATCCTTAGGTAGAACATTGAGTACTACAGTTGTCATTTCTTTTTCAGACATGAATTCCCTGAGCTCTTGACGATGATCCCTCATCTCAAAGATCTTCACAAAGTAGGGAGATATTCCTTCCTTGATATCTTCATCTTGTACACTTAATTTCTTAGATATGTCACTTCTCTAGCTGTGGTTACCGATAATAGCTTTACTAGTTTATCATAGATTTATTTTGATGTTTCAAATTTGGAGACATAAGGAATGAGAGAATCCTTGATAGATTCTATTAGAATCCTTTGAGCTATTGTCTGATCCTTATTGTACTCGGCTAAGGCTTGGCTTCATTCCTTAGTAGAGATAGTGATATTCCCTTTGATATGTTCTAGAAGTTCATTCTCCTTGAGAAGTAAATCAATCCTCTTCTTCCATGCAAGAAAGTTATGGGTACCCACCAATTTGTTGCTTTTCTTGCAAAAAGACATTGATGTATATCCATAAGGGGACATATACTTGATATATTTTTAGATGTAGTGGATTTTCTTTCTCCTTGAAGATTTGATGTTCTTCAAGTTTCCTTCTCCAAGTGGACTTTCTTGATGATGAGATTTGCTTGATGACTTGTAGATGATGTATGTCCCTCTTTGATCCGCTCTTCTTTGTAAGTGACTTTATGTAAGGCTCTTCTTCTTGATTTGTAGTCTTCCTTGATTAATGATAGATGGTAGACCTTCTTGTCCTTGAAGTTATTGAGACTTCTTGGCTTGATGCTTCAACTTTGTATATGTCCTTCCTTGATGAGTCACCTTATGAGTGTTCTTGAGATGCCCTTTCCTTGATGTGTCACCTTAGCTCTGATGCCATGGTGAAGAATATAGGGAAATTAGGTTTAGTACAATTCTTATTGACTTGATAATAATTTGTAAAGAAATTTTACAATTATCTTATCTTGATCTTCTTATTATTATTAGTGTGTGTGTTTCATCAAACTGCTACCAAAAACATAAAGACAAGAACACATATGTTGGCTCTCTTCTAGGGCGAAAACCCCTCTCTCTTAGAGAGGAAAAACCTTCGTTAATTTTCTCTTATTGAAGCTTCTTATTTATCACTTCCAAAACTTATACCCTTGATTAGGATGTCCTCCAAGCATAAGTCAAATCCTTCCTCTTTTCTACACTTGGTTCCCCGGCACATAGACTTCCTCCTTCCGACACTCTTCTCCCTAGCACTTCATCCTCCTTCTCTGTTTCTTGTCTAGAGATAGACCTTCATCGAGTGAGCCTTCTAGATGAGATGTTCCTCTTCTATCCTTTGTTGAAGTAGACTTCTTCTTTTGTTGACCAAACAAGATCCTTCTTGAGGTATGGGTGTATGATTGTAATGCCGTTCTGCTGCCCTAGTTTTCCCAAGTGTGGAGGGTACCCTTAGTGAATTAGGGTCCTTTTACATTCGCTAGAGAGAGAGGCTCCTTCGCTTGAATTGGGAGGCCTTGTAGGCCTAATATCTAACCCAAACACTAATGAATCTTGCACTGAAATTATATTGCTTTTATATCACAATTTTCCCTCTTCTACATCGTACGTGTGATTATTTTCTGCCTTAGAAATAATCCCTTTACTTCGTTTTGAATTCCTTCCTTCCTTGCTTTGCTTGGAGACCCTTAGAATTGTATTTTTATTCACTTTCCTTGGTTGTCCCTCTTCGCTGATTTCAAAGGAGAGTTTCTTGACATTATAGTGGAGTGGACAAACTATATATATAGAGGGTTGTCCCTCCTTTTAGGCTGACTAGAAGGCCGAGATGCTATCTTTAGGCCAACATGAATTTATTCCATCGTTTTTCTTTATTTGGAGGATGTTGCTGCATGAAGATGACTTGGACTTTTTTTGGAGGTATTCCTTTGACTCTTATATAATTTTATACATAGCGTAACATGCCCTCTAAGGGTATTACATAAATACATTTACTTTTGACTTCCTAGAAGAACTTAAACATGTGCTTGACCTATTTCAATGAGAAAGAAACTCATTGACATATATTATAAAAATAATATTTCTTTTCTTGAATAAATACAAATATCAAAAGTAAATTATGAAGACCGAACCTAGTTACATTTCCTTCAACACTCCCTCTTAACTATGGAGGTATTCATACAACATTACAAGGTTTTTGGCTATGTTTCAATCTTGAAGAATTCACATAAGAGAAACCAGATTGGTAATCCATATATTATAACATCATAGTAACCAACATTGTTTCCACAACAAGGCCGTGACTGGCAACTCTATCTCTCAATAGATCAGAGCACAATGTTGGCGAGACCAATGACTTATAGACACCTTAGTCATTATCTCTCAAGGTACATACTCAACCCTCAAAGAATACTGATCCTCTTGTCTACTCTTGTCTTGGATGCCCTACACATCCTCAGAGTATAAAATTCTAGATGATTACCTAATCCTCCCATTCTTTCTTCCCAAGTGAAGACAAGAATTTTGTGTCTACCACTTCCACTCAATTGAGGAAGCCATGCCCAAGTATCCTCTGATAAGGTACTTATCCAAGTTCCTTTGTAATTGGGAACTTTTTATAACTCCCTCTTTGCTAGGGACTTGTCCATTCATTAGAAACTTCTTCTTCATGGGTCCTCCAGCTGCTTGATCCCCTTCTTTCCATTCACGTCACAAAGTCTTTGTTTGAACTTCTTCCGGGTAGGGCACCATCCATCGATCACTTTCCTTTCTGGTTATTCATGCCATTTCTTCCTTCATGGAAAGTGGCCTTATTGTCATATATGAGGTTCTCTTGTCATCTGGTTATTCCTTGTAATCTTGTTGATGCTTCAAACTACTCTTTTCTTGTTCCCATGCTTTAATCTAGTACCCCTTCATGATTTCATCCTAATATTGCTTCAAGGTTAAATGGTACATTTGTTGGATTCTTCATCATCAAATCTTCGTGAAGTATAATGAATTATCTGCACCTTTCATATCTCCAAGGCCTCCATAGCTGTCAAGGGTCCTTTGATCTTTTCCTTTCTTAGTCATAGCTGTCCCATCTTCTTTCAGGAGATGTCTTCAATGGATCTTTGTCAGATAATGATTCTTTGTGATCATGGTGCTCTACTATTTTATCATAGATTTATTTTGATGTTTCAAATTTGGAGACATAAGGAATGAGAGAATCCTTGATAGATTTTATTAGAAATTTTTGAGATCTTGTCTCATACTTATTGTACTTGGCTAAGGCTTGGGTTTGTTCCTTAGCATGGATAGCGATATTCCCTTTGATATGTTCTAGAAGTTCATTCTCCTTGAGACGTAAATCAATCCTCTTCTTCCATGCAAGAAATTTATTGGTACCTACCAATTTGTTGCTTTACTTGGAAAAGTACATTGATGTATATTCAGAAGGGGACATATACTTACTTGATAGATTTTTAGATGTAGTGGATTTGCTTTCTCCTTGAAGACTTGATGGCTTGCCTTCCTAGGATATTGATGTTCTTGAAGTTTCATTCTCCAAGTGGACTTGCTTGATGACTTGTAGATGATGTATGTCCCTCTTTGACCTGTTCTTCTTTATAGGTGCATTTATGTAAGTCTCTTCTTCTTGATTTGTAGTCTTCCTTGATGAATGATAGATGGTAGGCCTTCTTGTCCTTGAAGTGATTGAGACTTCTTGGCTTGATGCTTAAACTTTGTAGATGTCCTTCCCTGATGAGTCACCTTATGAGTTTTCTTGAGATGCCCTTTTCTTGATGTGTCACCTTAGATCCAATACCATGTTGAATAATATAGGGAAATTAGGTTTAGTATGATTCTTCCTGAATTGATAACAATTTGTGAAGAAATTTTACAATTTTCTTATATTGATCTTATTCTTATTATTAGTGTGTGTGTTTCATCAAAATGCTAGCAAAAACATAAAGACAAGAACACAGATGTTGGCTCTCTTCTAGGGCCAAAACCTCTCTCTCTTAGAGAGGAAAACCCTTCGGTAAGTTTCTCTTATTGAAGCTTCTTATTAATCATTGCCAAACCCTAGACCCTTGACTAGGATTTCCTACAAACACAAGTCAAGTCATTCCTCTTTTCTGCACTTGGTTCCCCAACACATAGACTTCCTCCTTCTGGCACTTTGATCCCTAGCACTTTTTCCTGTTTCTTTGTTTCTTGTCTAGAGATAGACCTTCCTTGAGTGAGCCTTCTAGATGAGATGTTACTCTTCTATCTTTTGCTCAAGTAGACTTCTTCTTTTGTTGACCAAATGAGATCCTTCTTGAGGTATGGGTGTATGACTGCAATGCTATTCTGTTGCCCTAATTTTCCCACATGTGGAGGGTACCCTTAGTGAATTAAGGTCCTTTTACCTTTGCTAGAGAGAGAGACTTCTTCACTTGACTTGGGAGGCCTTGTAGCCCTATTATCTAGCCCCAACACTAATGAATCTTGCACTGAAATGCTACTGCTGTTATATCTATTATCTTCCCTCTTCTACCTCGTACATGTGACTATTTTCTACATTAGAAACAATCCCTTTACTTCGTTTTGACTTCCTTCCTTCCTCGCTTTGCTTGGCGACCCTTAGATTTGTTTTTTTCTTCACTTTCCTTGGCTTTCCTTCTTTGCTAATTTCAGGGGAGAGTTTCTTGGCATTATAGTGGAGTGGAAAACCTCTATATATAAAGGATTGTCCCTCCTTTTAGGCTGACTAGAAGGATGACATGCTATCTTTAGGACGACATGAATTTATTCCATCATTTTGCTTCCTTTGGAGGACGTTGCTGCATGGAGAGGACTTGGAATTTTCTTGGAGGTATTCCTTTGACTATTATACAATTTTATACATATTGTAACATTCCATCTAAGGGTCCTACATAAATAGATTGAATTTTGACTTCCTAGAAGCACTTAAACATGTGCTTGACGTACTTCAATGAGAACGAAACTCATTGACATATATTATAAAATAATATTTTTTTTTTGAATAAATACAAATATCAAAAGTACATTTATGAAGACTGAACTTAGTTACATTTTCTTCAACATACTTTCACTAAGAGACAAACATTTCCTCATCTCCTTTCCATAATTCCATACCAGGTAATTAATGCACAAGCCCCAAGTCCTTCCTCTCGAATTCTCTTGCAAGATCCTCTTCGCAAGATTTGACCAACTTCTCATCACCTGTTAGAATTAAATCATTGACATATAATACTAGAATAAATAATTTACCTTTAATCACAATATGTTAAAGGTTTGCATTTTCTTCACTTTTGGTGAAGCCCAACCTAGTGAAATAATTGTCGATCCTAGTATACCAAGCACGAGGCACTTGTTTCAATCCATACAATGCTCACTTGAGTCTGCACACATGCGACTATCTATTGAAGGTCTGAAATCCTTTTATCTACTCAATGTACACATTTTCCTCAATCACTCCATTGAGAAAGGCTATCTTCACATCCATATAATGTATCTTCCATCCCATCTGTGTTGAAACTGCTGGAATAAATATGATTGAAGCGTACCTTGCTACTGGAGTAAAGATCCTCTTAATCAATTTTCTCCACTTGAGAGAACCCCTTGGCCACACATCAGTCCTTGTGTTTCTCGACACTCCCATCTGCTGCTTGCTTCACCTTGTAGATCCACCTGGAACCTACCACTGACCTTTCCTATGGCCTTTAGTCAAATTCCCAAGCACTGTTCCTGATAATGGAATCATATTCCTCTACCATGGCATCAACCCATACTAGTTGTTGCACTGCTTCCTCGAATGAGGGTGGCTCAGTCTCCACAGTTGCTCATTAGAGCCAAATAGCCAGTGTATCGTTATGGTGACTTCCTATACCTGTGCTATGATGTGGGTGCTCCCACATTCACTCTAGCATCATGCATCGATCTTTTAGCTTCTTTGGTGCAATTCCTTCCATATATGGATGTATCTACATGAGTGGGTGTTCCACTCTCTTCTCCTCTACTTGTAGCTGCTCCACAACATCCTGAGATTCTTCCTTTGGAGATAAAATCTCTTCAACTGCATGCAACTAAAGCTCCCTCTAAAGGGAACATCTCATAGCCTTCTCTTCATCGAAATTCACATCTCTACAAACAATTGTCATGCTGTGAGAGGGTAGGTGCACTCGATAGTTGTGAGGTGTATCATTGTACCCAACAAATATGCCCAACTCTGATGTCAGTTCTAGGCTTTTCCTTGCATCCTTGGAAACATGACGATAAAATGATGAACCAAAGATCCTGAAGTGTGTCACATCTGGTTTCTTACCTGAAAAATATTCTTTTGTTGTACTCCTCCCAAGAATCCGATGAGGACTCCTGTTCTTTACATAAGCCGTTGTGTTGCATGCTTCAACCCACAAGTGAAATGGTAGGCCATGATGATGCAACATCACTCATGCAACTCCCACAATACTTATGTTATTCCTTTTAGCAACCCCATTATGTTGTGGGTTATGGGGTGGTATTAACTCCCGTCGAATGCTTGTTGATGCAGAGAGGTTATTTAACTCACTTGACACATATTATCCACAGTTATCTCTCTTGAGAGCCTTCACTTTCCTGCCTGTGTCTTTCTCAACAAGTGCTTTAAAGTCACAAAATTTTGAGAATGTCAGGTATTTCTTCTGCATGAATAATATGCAACACTTACAGGAGAAATCATCTACAAATATCACATAATACCTATGATTAGCCATGGAGCCTGTCGAGAATGGTCCACACACATCAGAGTGAACTCTTTCAAGGATCACTTGTGTTCAACTGTCCTTATCATGAAAGGTGGCTTTGGTCTACTTCCCTAATGTACATCCTTTGCATGTATCTCGCTACTCTAGTGCACCCTTGGGAAGTCCTGTAGAAATCTACTACATGATATTCAAGGCTCCATGGTGCAACTAGCCTAATCTTCTATGCCATAATTCACCGATGCCTCAAATCTACACCATATCTGCTTTCGTGTGCAAAACAACACAATATTCTACATCCAATTTGTAGAGGTTCTTTACCTGAACCCCGATCTACTTCACTTGTCCTGTGGCTATGTGATGAGGAAGCCTTTCCTTTTCTAAATATCACAATGTAGCCACAATCTTCCAACATAGCAACTAAAACTAAATTCTTCTTCAGAACTAGAACATACATGCCATCTTTTAATGTGAGAGGAGAACCAAACTCCCTCTGAAAAGTAACAATATCGATATCGGTTGTGTTGTACCTTCCATCATCTCCCATCTTGATGTGAATTTGGAGGCCCTTCTCCTCCAAGTCACTGAAAATTCTTTGTTTCCGGTCATATGGAATGAGGCTCCATTGTCTAGATACCACACAATACCCATCACCAATGTCACCATGCATGCAATGAGGGTGAAATCCAACTTGAATTGTGAAGAAAGAGCTTCACCTGCCGCTCCTCTTGAGGGCTTCTTTTTGACCTTCTTGTGTGGACACTTCATGGCATAATGTCCCAACTCATGACAATGAAAACATTTAATCTTTGACAAGTGCTTCTTCTTTCCCACCTGACTAGAATATCCTTTAGATTGGAATTTATTTCATTTCCCTTCCTTTGCATTTCCAGTCAAGGCACAATTCTCCTCATCATCTTGCTTGGATGAGGTTCCATCTCTGGTCTTCCACCTTATCTCTTCTTGCACCAAGTTGGACCACAAACACTCCCACTCTAGTAGCTTCTCCCTCCCATTACTGAATCCTTGTAGATGTGGCAGCTCTTGGAAAGGCATAAAAGTGCTAGGATGACCAAATCATCTTCAAAAAAATGTAACACCAACACTCTCAATCTCATCCTGACATTGGGTGAACTTTCTCAAGTATTGTGGTATTGTGTCACCCTTCTCCTTCTTGATTTTCCAAAGCATGTCCTTCAGTGCCAGCTTCCTATGGGCATTGATGTTCTAAAACAAGTCTGTCAAGTTCTTCCACATTGCATATGGAGTCTCCTTCCCATGGAGATTCGAGACAATATGATCTCAAACTTCTTCTGGTGAGATCCTTCTTGCCTTAGCTACATTCCTCTTCCACTCTGCTAGATTCTATGCATCTGTAGCTACTGGATTTAGAACATTTCTATCAATGTATTCCTTAAATCCATTATCTTCCATGACTGCTTCCATCGGATCCTTCCATGCAATGTAATTTGAGCTACCCTCAAGGGCATACTCGAGCCTTAGACGTTAGAACACCATTATGATCCAACTTCTAACTCTGGAGAATAGATCTGCAAAACTCATTCTTCCTGCAAAGACAAGCTCATATTCTTCTCTTCTATTGTGATTTCAGCTCCGATACCATGTAGAAATTCCTTGTAGTTTCAAACCGCTAATTGTAATTTAATAAAATATTAAACTTGAATCTACTCTACCAACCATGGAAACAATTAATGATCGTGAAATCATGAAGTATACAAGAGAAATAATTCAATCAACACATTACACATTGATTTCCTGGGGATGTCCATTGCTAAAACCCCTTTTATCTACATATTGCATTAGTCAGAAAAAATGAGAAGATTACAGTGCTTTGCTTAAACTCGAGCAATCTCTGTATTATCTAGACAAGCCTTAGCCAATACTTGACCAATTTTCTGCTTGCCCAAGTCCCTATTTCCTTGCATTGTTTCCTTGGGAATTAGCCCCTATTAATTAGGGTATTTCCTCAATTAGAATTGCACAATCCATCATAGGCCTTCCTCTGATTGCATGCACCACCTATTCAATTTGGATGATTATACAACTGATAGTACACTACCCTTGAACTCCAATCTCAACTGAGTAACTCGTAGATCAGGCATGCATGAGTTATTTATGGTTGATTTATGAGTTAACTAGTTGAACATTGAAGCAACACCCCATTGCTAAACCTCCTACTAGTTCCTTCAACAATTGGAACTACTTTAACTAACTTTAACTCAATTAAACTAAATTAAAGAATTACAACTCAAAATAAACTCAACCAGGGCTCCCATAAAGTAGGAGACACTCTACATGACTCAAGTTAGACCCTCAACTCGAATTAACTGAACCAGCTAAAAAATAACTTAGTTAACTCGTACAAGTTGTCTTGTGATGAAAAATTACAATTTTTCTCCTAATTTAATTCAAGGGAAAATTAAATCAAGGTTTTTCTTGTTCCATTTTCAACATTGTACATGTTAAACCAACATAAATGATACATTTCACTGTTTCAAAAACAAGTTATTTAGATGTTCCTGCATCAATTGCTTTCTAGCCTCATAAATGATACATCTCACTGTTTCAAAAACAAGTTATTGGGATATTCCTACATCAATTGTTTTCTAGCCTTTGTGGAATGGTTTCCCCCAATTACATAATATTTGTAGTCAAAACATATTGATTTATCAAATGCCTCTTTGTTGGGAACTTCAATTCGATCAACAATAACCACATAATCAACCACATGTGCATATGGATTGTACTTAATCAATGTTTTCAAGTTATGCACACGTAGATGGTGTGGTTTTCTAATTTTAATTTAGATTTCCCTTCATTTGGCTTATAAATTTGTCTAACATTAATCTGACATGTATGACTATCATCAACCAAGATGTTGTTCATCAATTGATTTCAAATGACATTTTGTTTTGTGTTAATAACTGTTAGGTCCCTATAATATTAGTGATTCCCCCATTACTATTGTCATTGGATCCCTTATTGTTATTATTGTGCCCCTATTTTCCCCATATTGTTATTATTGTGCCCCATAGAATCCCTCTATTGTTATTTTTGTGCCTTTATATTATTATTATTAGGTCGACTTGGTTATATTGTGACCCCGTAGACTCCTATATATAGAAAGAAGGTTTTGTCATTTGAATCATCGAAGAATTGTTCATTTGTGTAATGTAAAAGAGGTTGCCCCCTCTAAGAGGCTTATTTCTAAGGCGTTGATCTATCTTTTCTATCTTTTTGTGAGCTGGTTTCATAACATTTGGTATCAGAGCTTTGGATTCTAGGGTTTCGCTACTCCAAATAGGTCAACGTGGAATTTTTTCTATAACTTTTTGTCTGCGACGTTTCAGAAGCGAGAAGAAAAACCCATTTGAGACGAAATCGTGATAAATCCCGGGTCCGAATTTTAGAGCTTGTCTCGCTATATTTCTGGAGATATGATCTGAGGAAGTTAGGGTTTTTGCAAGCTCCAGAACTTAAGCTAAAATCAGTCATCGTGGGATTTTCGCTATAACTCTTTTGCTACGAAGTTTCAAAAGCTAAAACAAAAACCCATTTGAGCAGAAATCAGTCTGAAACTCAACTCTAAATTGTAGATCCTATCTCGCTATATTTGCAAAGATATAGTCTGAGGAATTTAGGGTTTTTGCAGACCCCCAAATTACATTCAAACAGGTCACTGTGGGAAAATCGTCATAAATTTTGTTTTGAGCATCAGATTAAAAGTTCGTAAGAAGTTTCAGAAAGAGGACGACCTATAGTTTTCTGTGTATCAGTTGCAGGTACTAAGGTTGAAACAGTGACATGTGGCACTTCATACAAGTGCGCTCTTCTGAAAAGGTATATAATCAGGTCATCTTGGGAGATTATGCATAACTCTTTCTTGGAGAATCCAATTTCGATCAGACTGGTGGCATTGGAAAGAGGACGCAGAGGTCTACTACAGGTCGTGATTTTAGAATTGGAGGATCCAAAATTACAGAGGTACATCAGATTCAATATCAAGCGCCTACAAGTGAAAAAAGGTGTGTACTTTTTAAATGTTTGCATAAACTTGGTTTGAAAAATTAGTTTGAAGGAATTCAAAGGGCATAGTGAAGCATTATTATCGGTAATTGATGCCCCGAAGAAAGAAAATGGAAACACCTAGTAAGAAACCTTAAATCTCTAGCATGACTCATGAAGAAGAGGAAGAAATGCAACATGATATATCAATATTACAAAACCAAGTGCAACAAATTTCACTCGCACAAAAGGTAACATAAAATAAGATGGATGGTTTAAAGAAAGACGTAGAAGCTAAGATGGATGGTTTAAAGAAAGGCGTAGAAGCTAGGATGAATGAATTGGAAGCTAAGATGGACGATGTGGAAACTAAGATGGATGGCATGGAAGTTAATATGAATGGCATGGAGGCTAAGATGAATGGCATGGAGGCTAAGATGAATGGCATGGATGATAAGATGGAAGAATTGAAGATAAATTTGAATAAGTTGCTACAAGAAATGGTCACTAATGGTGAAAGGGTAGTAAAGGAAACACATGATGAGAACAAAATAAATGTTAATCATGGTTTCATAGACTCTAATGTTGGATTGAAAACCCACCATGTCCAAAAATCGATATGAGGAATTTTGATGAAAAGGATCCCGGAACATAGATACTACAGATGGAGCAATTTTCCGATCTCCATAATGTGCAAAAGACACAAATGGTATGTATTGCAACTTTATATTTGGAACCAAATCGGTTTGTATGGTATCAATGGCTTTGCTCTGGTAAATAAATTGTCACTTGGGCAATTTTTACGGAAGAAATGATAGCACATTATGATGATACAAAAAGAAACACCTTTTTTAGCCAATTGATAAATCTCAAACAAAAGGGTTCAATGATGGAGCAAATTGAGGACTTCCAAAAATTGAATATAAGGGTAAAAGATACCCCAGAGGAGAATAGGATTGATGTGTTCATAGGGACTTTAAAAATAACATCCAACATGAGGTTCACCTTTGGGAATCAGATTCATTGGAGAAGGCATTCAGGTTGGCAAGAAAAATGGAAAGAAAAATTATGGCAACAAGGAAGCCTACCGCTCACAATCATAAAGATGGAAGTGTTATTACCCCCAGCCATCCACAACCTATAAGGTTGACCCCACAACAATTGGAAGAAAAAAGAGCAAAAGGGCTTTGTTATAGTTGTGATAGCAAATACACTAAAGGTCATAAGTGTGCTGAGAAGAAATTATTCTACATAGATTGTGAAGAGGAGGAAGAAAATGAACAAGAAATGTCAAAAGAAGAGGATATACTCTAGGAACAAACCCTAGATAAAGAAGAAATGAATCCGACCATATCTTGTAATGCATTGGCTGGAATTACCACTCCTCAAACTATCAAGATAAAAGAGCATATCAAGAATAAAAAGGTAATAGTGTTGATTGATTCGGTAAGTACCCATAATTTTATTCATTATGAGATAACCAAGGAATTAAATTGCTTCCTATATCTAGCACCAGAGTGTCAAGTGATGGTTTCAATTGGAGGAACCATAAATTGCTCAGGGAAGTTCCATAATATAAAGCTATTCATGGGAGAATATGTATTGAATAGCCCAATGCTTTCCATTCCAATGGGTGGTGCTGATGTTGTACTAGGAGTCCACTGGCTATAATCCTTGGGTACAATAGCTTTTAATTTTCAATAACTTTTCATGAAATTCTCTTCAGAAGGAAAGGAAATTGAATTAAGGGGTATTGCAGGGAAACCAGGGAAGATAATCATCTCTAATGGAATGAAAAATCTTATAAAGAAAGAAAAAAGAGGCATAATTGCACAATTATGTTCACTAGAGGTTCCCACATCAAGATCATCTATTTCTCCAGATCTCCAAAAAGTCTTGGACAATCATTCCAAGGTATTTGAGACTCCCAAGGACCTTTCACCTATTCATGATCATGAACATGCTATTAATTTGATTCCCAAAAGTGTTCCTCCAAACATCATGCCTTACAAATATCCCTATGTCCAAAAGAGTGAAATTGAATGTATGATTGCAGAAATGCTAGGGGCTAGTATAATTCAACCTAGTCAAAGTTCTTTCTCTACTCAAGTAGTATTAGTTCACAATAAGTATGGATCATGGCGCATGTGTCCAAATTATAGGGAGCTCAACAAGCTCACTATTAAAGATAAATTTCCCATTACTATCATTGATGAATTATTGGATGAATTGCATGGATTAATTTACTTCACCAAGTTGGATCTTTGTTCAAGATACCATCAAATCAGAATGAAGATTGAAGACATTCCAAAAACAACATTTAGAACTCATGAGGGTCATTATGAATTTCTGGTCATGCCTTTTGGCCTTACTAATGCACCTTCTGCATTTCAAGGTTTGATGACTTCCATTTTCAAACCCTTCCTTAGAAAATTTATGTTAGTATTTTTTGATGATATACTAATCTACAACAAGTCTTGGAAGGATCATGTCTAACATATTGACAGGGTGCTCAAACTATTGGAGGAGAAGCAATTATATGCAAAAATCTCCAAATGTTTCTTTGGAGTACAAGAGGTGGAATATCTGGGTCATATTGTATCTCATGAAGGTGTTAAGGTAAACCCTAGCAAAATTAAAACCATTAAAGAATGGAAAATCCCCACATCCATAAAGCATCTACGAGGATTTCTCAGGTTAACAGGGTATTATCGCAAGTTTTTTAAGAATTGTGGGAGAATAGCAGCACCTCTAACAACATTATTGAAGAAAGATGCATTTTCATGGACTCTAGAAGCAACAAAGGCCTTTGAACATCTTAAAGAGGCAATGTGCCAAGCATCAGTCTTAGCTACACTGGACTTCACAAAAACTTTTATTGTGGAATGTGATGCCTCGGGAAATGGAATCGGTGCTATTTTAATGCAAGAAGAAAGACCCATTGCTTTCAAAAGTCATCCAATCAAAGGCAAGTATTTACACAAAGCTATTTATGAGAAGGAAATGTTGGCAATACTACATGCACTTAAGAAATGGTGACCCTACCTAATGGGAAGACACTTCAAGGTAAAAACGGATCATGATATCCTTAAATACTTTATAGAACAAAGATTATCCTCTGAAGAGCAACAAAAGTGGGTCACAAAGATGTTGGGTTATGACTTTGAAATCATCTACAAAAAAGGGAAGCAAAATGTGGTGGCAGATGCCCTCTCAAGAA
>APFE031689230.1:36919-50795 GCA_000404065.3 Pinus taeda
TGCTGTGTTCAGTGCATTACGGCTTGTAAGGCGGTAAATTCGACTTCCTATGGATAAAAGGTTGCAAGCCTATAGGGGTCTCCCAATATATACGCGACGGTACGTGGGAGCACAATCTGTACTGGCACCTATCGTTTCACCGTGGAGGAATCACACAACCACTCAACGGTAAGCTACCAGGTTTAAAGACGCCGGAACACGTCTCTAACCTAGACCTCTAGAATATTTGTGTTATGTTCCAATGCGTTGTTAGGTTCATTCAGTTTATTTTACAGTTTTTCTTCAATTATGTTTCGGTTTTTTGGTCCTACCGTATGTGATCTCTCGAAACTTCCTAAATGCAAACTATATGCCAAAATTATATCATTTCATTCAATGAACTCTATCTACAGGAGAGTTGAGATCTTTACACAAACAAAAT
Source organism: Pinus taeda (assembly GCA_000404065.3). Taxonomy (NCBI): domain Eukaryota; kingdom Viridiplantae; phylum Streptophyta; class Pinopsida; order Pinales; family Pinaceae; genus Pinus; species Pinus taeda. The sequence goes on from APFE031689230.1 coordinate 37,341, forward strand.
GATCAACAAAGATCCTAATGCAGCTAATAACAAGAAATAAAAGTTTTTTTTCTTTTTCTTTTTAAAAGAAACAAATAATAATAAATGCTAATTAATATAATGCAAAAAGATCTTTTGTTTTTTTTTTCTTTTAAGAAAGCATAATGCACTTAACAAACCTCAAGAGATATTCACAAGTATAAACAGACACAATTCACTCAATGGAAAATAGAACCAATTCTGAAACATCAAAATGACCTATCAAAGCAAGGAAAACACAAACACTTTCAATGAACCATGTGATCTAAGTTCAGATGAAGTCAAGAAAAATCCAAATAAGCTAGAAGTGAATCACTTGAAGCATAGAATACCAACTTCCACAACCACTAGATGAGTGAAGAAAACAACCAAAAAGCTGACTGGATTACCAAACCACAATTTCCCACAGAAGGCTCGACATGCAAAGCCACTAGGGCTAGGATACAAAATCGATAGAAATAAGCAAACAACTGAAGGATAAAATAATAACCAGTCACACAAAGGTCCAACACACTTCCAAAAGCCGCAAAAGATATAGCAAGATACAAATCCAAGCTCAGAAGGCTGGCAAACAAGTGATCTGAAAAGGTTAACAAGTCTGGCGCGACTGTCAGGCTGGAACTCGTGCTATAAAGGGATTGGCGCGGGTTGTCAGTTAGCAACATGCGCCAACTGGCGCGACTGTCAGAGGAAAAGCCACGCTAATAAAGTTTGCCAAGTCAAAAAGAAAAACAAGTGGTCCAAAGCTTGGTTTACAGTCTCTAGGAAGGTCAGGAAGCAAGAAACAACAAGAAATTCAATCCAGAAAGCTATCCAAGCAAGCAAACAAAAGAAAAACTAACATGCAAGACAAACTCCAAATTGTTCAGTCCGTAAACCAAACCGGAGATTGACTGAAGTGGCTTTGATCTACTTCACTCATGCAAAGCAATAGTGTTTCGAAGGCTATCTGGCCATGCTTCAGGCTCCGTCTGAAGTTTACAAATCAAACAACAAGCTTATCCCCAGTGGAGTCGCCAAATTGTTGAACAGGTAAATCCCCTCTGCAGACAGAGGCGATCCCACTAGCCCAAATGGGATCTAGCAACAATCACACAACGCTAACACACAGGTTCCTAATTGCAAATCAAAGATCGATGATGATGACCTACCTAGATTCCAACGCTAGTACTTGTAGAAGAGTCGTCGCTCCCGTTCCTTTGCTCCGGCTGGTCACAATCCCCACGATCCTCATCAACGGACACCTGCACATGCAAAGAACGACACAAATACAAGCATAAAATCCAATAGATGCAATTATATATCAGTCAGAAAGGATATAACTCAATCATCATTATGAAGACAATAAGAGTGGAACCATAATGATAGTCGTTTATTAATGAATAAAAAGCAGAGAAAGATACAACCAAGGTTCTGACGTTGAACCTATTCTCTGGTTGGGCGAGCAGCTATGTATGCCTTGCAATAGACCTTCTCTCTCTCAGGATTCCGGCAGCATAACCTCCCTATGCTTCAAAATTCTTACTATCACTCTAGCATTACTCCAGCCCTCACAAAAACTAGCTTGTCTAATGCATGAGGACAGACTTTTATAGATGGAGAAGGGAGGAAGATTCAATGCACCAGGACGCCCATTGTGGATTGGCATTATCTCTGAAAAGCTACTGAGGATAGGTGTCAAGGATAGATGATGACTCTCTACCTCTATCCGATGGATTTTTCCCTCAAAGGACTTCATGATCTGAGAGGAAAAAACATATGGGTGCGCGTTGGCCAAAAATCATTACCAAATTTATTTGGCGCGAGTGTTGCTCTAGGACAGAGTGCCAATGGGCGCGCCCCCTTTTAAGGATCTCAGTGATTGGCGCGGATAAGACACTGTGTACCTACGCCAATAGAAAAGGGCACTTTTTCAGGGATAATTTGCAGAAGGTGTCTTCAGGGAACATAAAGTACATACTCAGAGGAACATAATGCAAATGTTTTTAGGTTATGTCACTGCTCATAGGTCTCGGAATGTATCCTCCAATGTACAAAAACAGGGGTAACAGGGACGGTGACCAATGGTGACAAATTACTGTGTAACACCCCTCATGACAAGTGAGTGGTCAGATGATTTTCTTACTTCAAGCTTTCCATCAAACATATGAATGGAGTGACCTTGCTAGCAGATGTGGACCAGAGACAACAAGTTTCTCTTCAGTTGCGGGAGATATAGAACATGATGCAGAAGAAAGTCTAGAAGACCATGCAGTTTAAGCCTGATTGTGCCAAGCCCTGATGGCTTGATTTTTGATTGATCTGCAAAGTATACTGCTCCATCAACATTGTCAGTGAAATCTTCAAAAAAATATTTTCTATGAGTCATGTGGCAGGTTGCTCCTAAATCAAGCAACCAATCATTTTTCCAAGAATTAAGTGAAGCATTAAATAGATCTTCATTTACTCCAATGTTACATTGTGCCACAACATAGTGAGCGGATTTAGGTGCTTTACCTTTGTCTGTATCATCAGTTTTACCTTTCTGTTGGTTTCTTTTCTGCTCGATTTTATCCCATGGTAGCTTGCATGTAGAGGCATCATGTGATCCATTTCTTTTGCAGTGAATACAGTGCAAATTTTCCTTTTCTCCTTGAGAATGTCTGCCCCCCCTGCCTCTGAAACATCTTCCTCTTCCTCTTCATCCACCTCTTCCTCTCGTAGAATCTTGAGCAGGATTCTTTTCTTTATGAGCAAGGCACACAGTCTCTTTTGAAGATTTGGGGGTTGTCTTCTTTCCAAAAGCTTTCTCTCTTTCAACAAACTTTTTTACAAGAGAGTCAAAGGTTATATCTTTGAGATTTCCATTTGCTTGCAATGACTCAAGATAGTTAAAGTAGGATAAAGTGCCTTGAGAAAAGAGATAAGAGGAATATCCAATTCAACCTTAGTGGATTTGATATCATGCATTATAGACATTACTTCAGATGTAAGAGCAAGAGGATCATTATTTTGCAGTTCAAGAGTGAAGAGTTTAACCATGAGTTGGACAACTTCAAGTGCAGAATGTGAGTCATAGAGTTCTTTCAGCTTTTGTAAGGCTTCAAAGGCAGTTGAATATGATGAAATATGGTGACTCACCTCTTCATTTATAGATGCTGCGATTAATGCATACGCTTTGTTGTTCTTGTTTTCCCAAATGACGAGCTCTTTGTCTTAGGTAGGCTATACTGGGTCATTGTCTCCTTCTCCGACACACACTCCTTTCCACAACTCATTAAAAATGAGGGTGTGTTTTATCATCCGGGACCACTCAGGATAGTTCTCCTTGCCAGTGAGAACTATTCCCACCATGGATATGATCAAATGCATTCTATAAAAAAAATACTTCTGCTGATAGAAAAATACTTCTACCAATATACAATAAAATTGTACTCAAAAGGGCATTACCAAAAGATTTCAAATCCACCATATGACCCACATAAATCCATCATTATATAAATCCACCTCATATAAATCCCATAATTGTCAGTGGTTTTATATACCAAAAATAGTGGCTTGGAATCCTATATATATATATATACACCAAAGAAAAAAATGATATTGAATATACCAAAGAAAACACTGCGACGCTGTCTGTGGGAAACGATTTTGGTTGTTTAATTCATATCACAGTCAATAATCAATCATTCATCATGATCTCTATAAAGTTGGAGCAGCAACGACATTAACCGCGAGCTCTACAAAGTTGGAGCAGCAACGACATCACAATTTGGGAATCATTCCACGATCTCAATACCCTTTTGACTTCTTCAAAACTCAATTAACATATCAGTGCCATTCTGCCAAAACTGCTGGTATCATTGCAGAGAAAGAGAAATCGAGCCGATCTTTAGATTCAAACAACTGAAGAGACAAAACGCTTGCATTCCTATCAGATGAAAAGACCTTTTGTTCGCCGCATTCTAGCTCAGGCCGTTGGAAAAGGCGCAATGTAGTTAGTCAATAGAGAGAGCAGTCTTATTATTTTAGCAGCCAAAAACTATAGTATAGCAAAATCTCGGCTTACCGTAGAATAAAATCTATGTATCAGAATGCTAACAAAGAGAATTTGTTGTCTATGCTTGTAAATATACAAAAGAAACTCTCACAAGGAGTGAGAAGCACTAAGGCCCTTGAAACAAAATACATTTCTATTCAACAGAGTGTATTTTGAGCTACGGCTTGGCACAACTCATCCTCATAAAACAAGACTCTCTGAGAGGGCAGAGACCTTGATCGAAGGCGTGGCAAGCCGGGCGGCCTGCGTTAAAAATCGTATATAAATGAATGTAAATGAATGCAAATGAAACCAAGACTTGAAACCTGCGTCGGCGACGGTGCCAGAGGGGATAGCGATTAATCAGAATAGGTTCTGATGGAGATGTGGTGAAGCAATTCATGCAATGGAGGTGGCAGGTGCAATAACGCCCTCTTTACAGGAGACAAGGAAAAAAATATGCCATTTCAAAAACTTTAACGCACACGACAGTGCTTATTTTATGTCGTACAACACCCCTTTTTTGAAACGTTTATGAACAATGTCAGAGCAGGATGGACAGCGCTGGATAGTGGAGCAGTATCGGCAATATGGACAGTGGGGCAACTACCATGTTAGGAGCAGCTAATTTTATGGAGGAGTTGCTCAGCTATATGGAGAGCAAACAGGGAGTTACAAGGGACACAAAGGCTAAAAAGAGCTGGCTCTGATACCATGTCAGGCCAGGTAGTAACTCCATAGGGCAGAAATTAATTGACTGTATTATTCCATCAGGTAGGTCCTCATTATATACTGAGGGAGAGACTGTTCAGTTCGTCTCCTGATGACTGTTCATATTTCCTATCTATCTATTTACAATAATTCACCCAATCACAAGGATTAGGTGTCAACATATACAAATGAAGTTTGATTATTTTTTATTTAATGTGATGAATGATTAATATGCCAATCTAATACTTGATTAGTTATGGAATCAACAAATGAGTTTTTTTATCATGGAATATGAATAGATGTGATAAAATTAAATGATCTTTGCAATAAACGCACTCCCATAAATTAACGATATAAATAAGGATCTCTCACGCAATAGATGTTATTTAACTGAGAAACCACAAGTTCTAAATCCAAGCATACTACTAATGAATCAATACCAAGAGATATTGTTTCAGATAGTAAGTGAACCACAACAGTATATTCGACAACATTATTTGAAGCAGGGTCGATACATATGTCTCTTGAAACCAACAACTGACCGGATGGATAGTAAATCAACCAAGCCACGGAAGCCAAATTCCAGGTATGTCAACTAGCACCATCGAAGAACCCTAGATATACCAAATCATCCATCGATAGCTACTAAAGCAGATGAAAAATATCGATATCACTATGAAACCTATAGAAAAATATGCAAAAATATATACAATATTTACAACCAAGCAAATGCTAGGTAGAAACCTAGACATGAAACTGTTTAAGATAGAGCCCATTTATGGGCTCTAACAACTCGTTTTTGTCAAAATCAACCAATTCGTAAGCTCCATTTTTTAAGAACTTTTTAAAAATAAAAGGACTGTACCACATGGGTTTTAACTGACCTACACCCAAGGTGTCCTTGTCTTGGTCACAGACCTGACAAGGTCACCTTCAGAGAAAACCCTAAGCAGCACAACCTTATTATATTGGAATTTCACTCTCTTTTTATGAGCTTTGTTAATTGTGGTAGCATCTCTACGCTACTTGTAAAGAGTTCCAAATGAATGAGGCGTTCTTCAAGACTAGAAGTGTCTGGAAGAAGTTTTACAACTAATTTAAGAGAAGGAATTTCAGATTCCACAGGGAAGATTGATTCTAAACCATAAACTAGTTGATTCACGGCTTCCACCTGACCATTGGCCTAAGGATAGTAAGGAGATGAATGCTCTTGCCAAAAACCCAACTTGAGAGCCAATTCAACCATAACCTTGTTCTTGAAATGACTACCATGGTTAGTGGCAATCTCCTTTGGAATACTGAAATGATAAATGGCTTGGTTGAAAAGAAACAAGGTTGTTTCACCATCATTCACAATAGTGGGCATAGCTTTGGCCCACTTAGTAAAGTAGTCCACTGCTACAATAATATACTTATTGACCCTTTGTTGAAGGCGGTTTACAAGTTGTAAAATCAATGTCCCATTTTGTGCACTGAGTAACGAAAATAAGAGGAAAAAGCAGAGCTAGATAAGTGCACATTTTTCGAGTATATACCTAACAAGGATGGCATTTTTTGACAACTTCAAGACAATCTTTGAAATCGAAGGCCAAAAATACACTTCACGCAAGATTTTTTGGGTTGTAGCAAGCCTAGATAGATGACCACCACAACCTCCACTATGGAAATCATTCATCACTGACTCAAATTCTTCTAAGGTTAAGCAGTGTCTAAGGATTGAATCAACCCCGTAACGATATAAAGTGTCATCGATAATAACATAAAGTTTCACTAAGTGACGTAATTTTCTTTGATCATCCTTTGAAAAAGAGAGGGGAAATTCGAAGTATGAAGATATATTATAATGTCTCCATACCAAGGATCTTGTGAATAAAAAAGAAAAATATTCTCATTAGGGAATGGTTCTTCATAAACTATTTCTTCTTCATAAGGCAACTCTGAGATTAATTCCGCAATACTAACAATTTCTTAGATTTGGATGATAAGAATTCGAGATCGAATTCCTGTAAAATAACAATCCATCTGTTATATTTGCACCTAATCACTCGCCTACTAAGAATATACTGAAATGGATTGACAGCCGCCAAGACAAAAGTTTTTCTAAGCAGAATATAGTGTCTAAGTCGCTCGAAAGCATGAACAACTGCCAAAGCTAATTTCTCTAGAGGAGAATATTGTATTTCAAGCCCTACCGAGCCTCAGCTCAGATAATAAATCACGTGCTCACGGAGAGCATCGTCTTCCTGAACCATAATCATACTGATGGTTGATTCTATCACTGCGAAATATAAGAGGAAGTCCCTGTTGTTCGGGCTCAGAAATTTCTCAAGGTTAAAGTAAAGAAATCACTGAGGTAACCACAAACCAAATTTTGAGATTAGGACCTAGCCTTCCTAATTCTCAGAGAGGGCTCTCTCTTTATGATTTACCTTTGTTTTAGTTAATTGGTTTTAGGCTAGTTATGGTTGCACTTGGGTTTTGATTTGAGTTTGGGTGGTGGGATCACTTACTTAGATGGAAAAGGGTTGTATTTTACCATTGGGCTATGGAGTCAATCTTGGACAAACTAGACTGGATCAAGCTTTAAAAACATTGTCTACAGGACAAGATAGGTGAGTTATTATAGATCTCAAAGGCTGGATGGTGAAATGGTTTCTAATCAGATCCAGGGAGCAATTAAGGGTTCCTTAGGCCAGATTATGGAGGTAATCAAAGAGGTCAACGGGGATGGGAGAGCAATTAAGGGTTCTCAAATCCGAATATCAGAGGATAACATATAAATGACCAACTGTGCAAAACAAAGTGTACTTAAACAAGTCCCGAGTTATATTTCTAGTTAATTCATTCAAATTTGGAAAAACATATAATTTTATGAAACACATAAGAAAGTAACAAAATCAGACAAAGAAGATACTTCACTACTAATAGCTCATCTCATGAATCCTGTAATGCAATGCTTTTATTACTTGCTCCAGTCTGTTGACTTGAAAATTGGTACAATCACTCTTAGGTTTAAGATCAAAATAACTATACAAATGTATCATAATCCACCACTCAATACTTCGAATTATGAAAGTATTTATACAAAATAATTTACAAAATATCTCAAACTACATTGAGAACTAATCTAGGAAAAAGAAAAATCTTCATGCAAGAAGATAGAGATAGCTATTGAACTGTTGTTTGTTGTCCCTATTACTTAGGTTCTATTGTCTTTTAGACTTTGATATTTTTCCCTTTAAGCTACTTGGTTGTTTGGTCTTCACGTTGGATGTCATATTTACTTATGACCTTTGATCTTATACACTTTCATATGTTTGTCTTTCAATTATATTTCTTTATCTGCCTCCTCTGTTTAGTCTTTTAACTGTATGCTCTGTCACATGCTTTTACATTTATCTGTTACAGTAAATCACATCATCTGGTATCTTTTATTCTTATCCTGCTTTTATGTCTTTAGTAAAAGTGAATTTTACTAAAGACCTATTTGACTTCATGTAAAAATGTGAATATGTTTTTTATGATTTATCTCTATTTTAACAATTACTACCTCTATGTAAATGATTTCTTCCTGCTTTGTCTCTGGTTTAAACTTGATTTTCTCTTTGTACACAAAAATCCTGCTAAATGAAGCCTTTGAATAAATTTCCTGAGAATCTGGAGCAAACAGGTTTTGTGACTAGTATCAAAACTTGTGTGTCCAGTCTCTTGGCCTTGCTAATTACCTACAAAATAAAACAATTGTTAATAAGAACCCAGGTTTGCAGGAGGAGATAACGCCTTCAAGGAACAAGAAAGTATGTGGAAGGAATCCAAAGCGTGTTCGGAATGTAATCAGGGATCAAATTCGGTTGCAGATGCTCAAGGTGGCATAGGAAGGCTTAGGCAGCTTTCATAGTGAAAAGAGTCAAAATGGGTGTTTTCGGCCTTTTAACGGGTAATGGTCAAGTTTGGCGCGGAATTCGATAAATGAACAGTGAGTGGTTTCGGTTTTTGGTGAGGAGGGAGTTTTGGGAGCCATCGCACTACTTTTAGCAGTCAGGCGGTATTTCCTTGAGAGCACATGAGTTCGCCTGGAACTGCCACATAGCCAAAAAGGGCCCAAGAAAATCCGTGAATCTCGCATGCTCTCGGGCTGGTAAAGGCCAGATGATGGGAGCACACGATATGGATATGGGCCGTCAGATCGGAAGTGGGTGATTAAAGGGCAATCACGAGGCAAAGTTGTGAGGGCTGAATGGGGGAGTGGGGTCGGGTTTAATTAAAGTGAAATGTAATTAATTAAAGAGTAATTGCGGGATTTAACATATTGTGATGGGTTAATAAAATGCGGGACCCGGGAATAAATACACTAGGGATATATTAAAAGGGTGTCGGGGAGGGTTTATTACCCACACCCAGGGTTTAAATATGGCGGGGTTTGTTAACCACACTAAGGGTGGTGGGTTAAGCAGGCTTATGTTGGGAAAAAGGTGAATTGCAGAGTTAATTGAATAATGCAGGGGGGAAACAAAACTTAAGATAACGGTTTTTATGAGTTTTTTTAGGTGAAATAGGGAAATTAATAAGGGGAAAGTGATTTTTTCCGAGGGAAATAGGTTTCGCACTAAGGAAAAGGGGTTTTGGGTATGGGAATGATTTTTGGAGGATAATTTGCTAGGGAAATGTGTAAAACCAAGGGGTAAGGGTTAAAATGAAGGGAAAGTGTATTTTCATAAGAAATGATGGGATAATGGGGAAATTAGTAAATATGTAGTGGGGGGTGAAATGAAATGAGGGGAATTTAATAAAATAATCTTGTAAACATCCTTTTACTCTCATAACTGCTCCTACACACTGAAACATAGGATTAAGCATGATAAATGTGCTTATGCTTTGACAACCTTATATTTCTACGACCATTCCTCTACCTACCCTTTACTTACCCTAACATGTTTTCTTCACTTTATTGGGTGCATTTAAGCTAGCAGACCCCTTTCTTTCCTTTTTTTGAAAAGCAAACTATCTAATTCTAACCTTATATTTTCCAATGGCTCAGATTAAGTTGTTGAACACATTTTATTTCTCTACTTAACTATTGATTTGTCAATATTAAACAGTTTGGCTAGATCTTTATTCTCTAACTATAAACATGAAATTTAAAGCATGAACTAGTCAAGATTAAACTATTTGGCTATCATGGGTTGTGGCATTTATGACAAGTTTCACACAACCATTATCTTGCACAGTAAAGTAAAAAGTAGTGACACTTGGACTTGCACACTTTCATGATTTGTTTTTGTTTGGGGTTCATATTTTTTCATTTTTTGCTCTTTTCTTATTCTTTTTTTCCTTTGATATTTCTTTTAGGACATACCCTCTTTACATTTTTTATTTTTTAATATGGAAAACATGTGCAGAAAAGCAAAGGTATGTACAATATTACAAGACTTAACCATAGCCAATTCAAAATTATGAATCCTATTATTATAGGACCCTAACAGTGGCTCCACATGGGGATGGAATTTCCTAGTGAAATGTCAAGAACTCTAAGATCAATAACCTTTCAATTGTGACTGAAGTTACCTTGTAAACTATAATCTTAACCTTTTCTGCAAACTGAAATCTGACACATGTTGTACTAAAATCTGATCTGAAATAAACTTGTTGTTGAAAAACTGAATTTAATTAAACTAAAATCCTAACTATTTACTCTAATCAGGTGTCCAAATGCTAGTTAGGTAAAATCAAAAAACTAATGAAAACATTCAAGCATCATATACATTGGTGGATTTTGTTGCTTGTACTTGTTTGTGATTAAAATTGAAGTTCTACAACCCAATATAACCTTGTCAACCAATGAGAAGATAAGGAAATACTTGATTTCCTTTGTTGACTCTAAAAACTGTACAAAAGGATCTTCCAAAATATATACACTATTGTTCAACTGATTTAAGCAATTGTACAATTGTTCTAGATGGCCTCCATGTCATGAAACTAAAATGCCATTTTCATCTTTATCCCCCTGCAAATTTTCAGATAAGCTTTGTGATGATATTTCTACTAATTGAAATGTTTGACTGATAAAACTTTTATCATCTTGATGCTGAATTTGATAGTTAGTTAATGGAGAAAATTTTTGATTGCATCCATAATATAATATATCAACTATTGGATCATAAAAAACTTGGAAGGACTGCTACAACTTATTGCATATAGGTTTGTATGTAACTTCACAGATTTCTACAATTTGCTCATCCTTTTCTTTAGAGATTTTATACCACATTTGCTTTAAAATCTGAAATGATTCAAAACATAGTGGTATATAACTTTCCTGTGTCATTTTATCAGGTGTTTCAATGAAATTTGATAACTATAATTGTGAAACTGAAGAATCCTGATTAAGATTTTCATTGTCTTCTTTGTTGTCGATATCAATACCTAAACGCTGTTGATTTTTTATTGCTGTAAAGTTTTCTCTGATGAACTGAAATGAGGCTAAACAAAGAGGTAAATAACCTTCAATTATTTCCAAATTTTCTGCACTTTCATCCTCACTTTCATATCTAATATGCATAAGTTGATTACTGTTTTCAAGCCGCTGAAATTGAATTTCCTTATTTCCCAAACTAGTTTTTTATTGCTCTGTTGAGTTAGCTTGAGTTTGAAGAACATAATTATCATCATACTGATCATACTTAGGAAAATCATTAAAATAAGGAATGTCATCAAACATACACATTAGATCAGTAGATTCCTCTTCCATATATTGATATGTAAATCCATTTTCTGATTTATGGTAGTTGGATTTAGTAGGAATTTGTTCATGGATATCAACGTGTTTTTTTCTGAAATAAATAGGTCATGGTGATCTTGCACAAAAAAATTATCTTTCATGGTGATCTTCTGTATCCTTTCCTCTATTTTTCTTACCAAAATGTGGAGTTTTACCTTTGCAATGTTGTTCTTTTTTATTCTTCTTTCAACTTTTCTCTTCTAATTTGTAGATTAACTTCTACATCTATTGCAATATGTTGCATCTGTTCAAGAGTTGTTGGGTTTCTTTCTCTTAGCTAAAATTCTATTTCTGGATCAAATGTTTTTAGATAATGCAAGAGAGCTTGTTAGGCCCCTATACTACTAGTGTAACCCCTTATTATTATTAGTACAACCCCCTTATTATATTGTTGTGCCCATGTAGTATCCATATTGTTATTATTGTGCCCCATAGAAGCCCACTATTGTTATTATTGTGCCCTTACATTATTATTGTTATGTCAGCTCTGATTATATTATGAACCCTTAGACTCCTATATATAGAAAGGAGGTCTTGTCATTTCTATCATCCAAGAATTGTTCATTTATGTAATGTAAAGGAGGTTGCCCCCTCAAAGAAGCTAAATTCTAAGGCGTTGATTTATCTTTTCTATCTTTTCTTGAGCTGGTTTCATAACATTTGGTATCAGAGCTTTGGATTCTAGGGTTTTGCTGCTCTAAATAGGTCATCTTGGAATTTTCACTATAACTTCTTTTTTGCGACGTTTCAGAAGTGAAAACAAAAACCCATTTCAGAAGAAATCACGCTGAACCTTGGGTTCAAATTTTAGAGCTTGTCTCCCTACATTTTCAGAGATATGATTTGAGGAAGTTAGGCATTTTGCAAGCTTCAGAATTTAAGCTAAAACATGTCATCCTGGGATTTTTGCTATAACTCTTTCGCTACAAAGTCTCAGAAGCTAACACAAAAACCCATTTTAGAAGAGATCGATCTAAACCTTGGCTCCAAATTTTAGATCTTGTATCGCTATATTTGTGGAGATATAGTATGAGGAAATTAGGGTTTTGCAGACCCACAAATTACATTCCAAACAGGTCACCTTGGGAAAATCGTCATAACTATCTTTCTATGCATGAGATTGCAATTTTGTAAGAATTTGTAGAAAGAAGACGGACTTTAGTTTCTTGTGTATAATTTTCAATTCCCAAGGTTGAAATAGTGACACGTGGCACGTCGTACAAGTTCGCTCTACTAAACTAGTCTATAATCAAGTCACTTTGGGAGATTTGGCATAACTCTTCCTTGGAGAATCCAATTTGGATCAAACTGGTGGCATTGGAAAGAGGACGCAGAGGGCTACTGCAGGTTGAAAGTTCAGAACTTGAAGATCCGAAAGTACAGATTTACAGTCATTTCAAGATCGAGCTCCTAAAATCAAGAAAAAGTAAGATGAGGAAGTTTGATGGCAAGGATCCGGTAAATTGGATACTGTTAGCTCTTGAGATTTCACCTTAGGCTGAGAAAGGCAAACCTTCAAGGCAACATCAAACCATTTCACCTCGTAGCTAGCCCTGCGAGGCAGGAGAAGGCTCTCTCCGGTCAAACTCGGTGGATTTTTCAATAGGAAGAGTTGACCAATTAGAAACACTGATATTAGGCTAGTAAACTAATAAGGAGGGTTGATTTAAAGTTTTAGGGGTTTTTGGTGGCAATTGGAGGGAGTGCAATTCAGGGTGCGGGGATTGAGCTCAGTTTTTGCAGGTGGGTCTTTGGGGCAAGGTAGGAGTTTGTGTTGATGCTTTTAGCTGAGATGGATGATCAGGGATGATAGAGAAGGAGCTAAAGAGTGCAAACAACCATTTGAATCCTCTCTAGATAGCAGAAAACATAAATTTTGAACAAACTAAAAAGCTGAGCATGTCAAAGCATGTATTCAAACTTTACCACTTCA
>APFE031689230.1:52010-64745 GCA_000404065.3 Pinus taeda
ATATCTTGTAATGCATTGGCCGGAATTACCACTCCTCAAACTATCAATATAAAAGGACATATCAAGAAGAAAAATGCTCAAGAAGTGAAAGATCACATCGAGCATCAAGAAATGAATCCGACCATATCCTGTAAAGCATTGGAAGATATTACCACTCTTCAAACTATAAATATAGAAGGACATATCAAGAAGAAAAGGGTTCAAGCAATGAAAGATCACATTGAGCATCAACAACAAGTTCTCCAACTTTTAAAGGATAATGCCACTTTGGTGCAGAATCGAATGAAAAAACAGGTAGATCAACATCGTAGTGAAAAATGTTTTGATGTAGGTGATTGGGTATTTTTACAGTTACATCTCAAGCAAGCTATTTATGAGAAGGAAATGTTGGCAATACTACATGCACTTAAGAAATGGCGACCTTACCCAATGGGAAGACACTTCAAGGTAAAAATGGATCATGATAGTCTTAAATATGTTTTAGAACAAATATTATCATTAGAAGAACATAAAAAATGGATCACAAATATGTTGGGTTATGACTTTGACATCATCTACAGAAAAGGGAATAATTTTTTTGTTGTAGATGCACTCTCAAGAAAGGATGAGGATGTGGAAGCATTGTTTTGTGCTATTTCTATTATCCAACCAGATTGGATCAATGAAGCAAGGCATGAATGGAAGAAGGACGAAAAAGTATGGCCACTCATTCAAAAGTTGCAAAAGATCCCAATTCAGACAATATTACCAGAACTTGAAAAGGAAGAAAAAATCATATTAGAACCTGGAGCAATCACAAAAACAAGAACTCGACAACTACGAAATCGATCAATTTCAGAGTATCTCATCAAGTGGAATAACTTACCCGCTGAATATTCTACATGGGAGGACAAGAATTTTATATAGAAGCATCAAGAACTATTCAAGTGTTGAGGACAACACTTTTTCAAGGAGAGGGGGATGTTAGGCCCCTATACTACTAGTGTAACCCCTTATTGTTATTAGTACAACCCCCTTATTATATTGTTGTGCCCATATAGTATCCATATTGTTATTATTGTGCCCCATAGAAGCCCACTATTGTTATTGTTGTGCCCTTACATTATTATTGTTATTTCGGCTCTGATTATATTATGACCCCTTAGACTCCTATATATGGAAAGGAGGTCTTGTCTTTTTTATCATCCAAGAATTGTTCATTTATGTAATGTAAAGGAGGTTTTCCCCTCGAAGAGGCTGAATTCTAAGGCATTGATATATCTTTTCTATCTTTTCTTGAGCTGGTTTCATAACAAAGCTGAATCAGGAGGAGGTCTTATATTTGATGGCATTGAATACTAAACTTAATTAAATATGTCAGAAAATTGTTGTATTGTTTCACTTGGATGTCTTTTCAACTAATTATATCCTTCTATGATCACAAAAATATTGACTTTGATTATCCATCTATCAAGGAAAAATTTGACAAACTGTTGGAAATTTGAGATGCTTGCAATAGGCAGGTTCTTGAACCAAATCTTTACTCTATTTTGCAAAGACTGAGCAACAAGTCTGATTCTAACATCATCTTCATCAATCTCAAATAGGTCCAAATAATTCTAAAAACCTTGAATATGTTTTAGGGCAGTGATACCATTCTATCCATCAAAATTGGGGAGATATTTGTAATAGTTATCAGGGAAATCATGGAGTATAGGAGGTAAAATGAGGAGCTTATATCTATCAAGAACTTTACAAGGTACAGGAATATGTACAGGGATTGTAGGATTAGTCTTGATTTCTTAAGGCTTCTCAATTGGAAAATGATCTTCATAAGGTTCAAAAGAAAGTTGCTCAAATGGATAAGGAAAATTTGTATTTACAATATACATTGAAAAACCTTCTTGATGAGAAAGAACATAATGTCTTGGGTAACAAATCAAGTTAGAAGCTCGATCTTCCCATATTGTTCTCTCAGGTTCATTCCTCTAGTGGAGTCTTGATTTTGAAATTGATTTGGAGTTGGAGTCGCCAAGTGGATGATTTTAAATTTTATGTGTTTGATCACTGTCCACCATCATAGATCAAATCTGATCTTTGTATAATCTTTCTGAAGGAAAAATTCTTTTCCTCAGTATGGTCGCCACTATGTTAGGGCTCAGAAATTTCTCAAGGTTAAAGTAAAGAAATCATTGAGGTAACTACAAACCAACTTTTGATATTAGGACCTAGCCTTCTAATTCTCAAAGAGGTCTCTCTCTTTATTATTTAACTTTGTTTTAGTTAATTGGGTTTAGGCTAGTTATGGTTACACTTGGGTTTTGATTTGTATTTGGTTGGTGGGATCACTTAGATGAAAAAGAGTTGTCTTTTACCATTGGACTATGGAGTCAATATTAGAAAAATTGGACTGGATCAAGCTTTAAAAATAGTGTCTATAGGGCAAGATAGGTGAGTTATTACAGATCTCAAAGGTTGGATGGTGAAGTGGTTTCTAATCGGATCCAGGGAGAAATTAAGGGTTCCTTAGGCCGGATTATGGAGGTAATGAAAGAGGTCAACCAGGATGGGAGAGCAATTAAGGGTTCTCAAATCCGGATATCAGAGGAAAACATATAAATGACCAACTTTGAAAAATATAGTGTGCTTAAACAAGTTATGAGTTATATTTCCAGTTAATTCATTCAAATTTGGAAAAACATTTATGTTTATGAAACACATAAGAAGGTAACAAAATCAAACAAAAAAGATACTTCACTGCAAATAGCTCATCTCATGAATCTCATAATGCAATGCAATGCTTTTATTACTTTCTCCAGTCTATTGACTTGAAAATTGTTACAATCACCCTTAGATTTAAGATCAAAATAACTATACAAATGTATCATAATCCACCACTCAATACTTCAAATTATGAAGTATTTATACAAAAGAATTTACAAAATATCTGAAACTGCATTGAGAACTAATCTAGGAAAAAGAAAAATCTTCATGCAAGAAGATAGAGGCAGCTATTGAACTGTTTTTTGTTGTCCCTGTTATTTAGGTTCTGCTATCTTTTAGACTTTGATATTTTGCCCTTTAAGTTGCTTGGCTGTTTGGTCTTCACGCTGGATGTCATATTTACTTATGACATTTCATTTGATACACTTCCTTTTGTTTGTCTTTCAACTATATTTCTTTATCTGCATCCTCTGTTTAGTCTTTTAACTGTATGCTCTGTCACCTGCTTTTACTTTTATCTGCCACAGTAAATCACATCATCTGGTATCTTTTATTCTTATGTTGCTTTTATGTCTCTAGTAAAAGTGAATTTTACTAAAGACCTATTTGACTTCATGTAAAAATGTGAATATGTTGTTTATGATTTATCTCTGTTTTAATAATTACTACCTCTGTGTAAATGATTTCTTCATGTTTTTTCTCTGGTTTAAACTTGATTTTCTCTTTGTACACAAAACTCCTGCTAAATTAAGCCTTTGAATAAATTTCTTGAGAATCTAGAGCAAACAGGCTTTGTGACTAGTATCAAAACTTGTTTGTCCAATATCCTAGCCTTGCTAATTACCTGCAAAATAAAACATTTGTTAATAAGAACCTAGGTTTGCAGGGAGGATATAACGCCATCAGGGAACATGAAAGTCTGTGGAAGGAGTCTGGAGCATGTTCATAATGTAATCGGGGGTCAAATTCGGTTGCAGATGCTCAGGGTGGAGCAGGAAGGCTTAGGAAACTTTCTTGTGAAAATGAGTGAAAAGAATCAAAATGGGCATTTTCGACCTTTTAACGGGTAACAGTCAAGTTTGGCACGGAATTCGATAAATGAACAGTGAGTGGTTTTGGTTTTTGGTGGGAAGGTGGTTTCGGGAGCCATTGCACCGCTTTTGGCAGTCGGGCAATATTTCCTTGAGAGCATGGTAAAGGTCAGACGATGGGAGCACACAATATGGATATGGGCCATTGGATCTAGAAGTGGGTGATCGGAGGGATATCACGCGGCGGAGTTGCGAGGGCTGAATGAGGCGTGGGGTCGGGTTTAATTAAAGTGAAATATAATTAATTCAAGAGTAATTGTGGGATTTAA
This sequence comes from Pinus taeda, assembly GCA_000404065.3. Lineage (NCBI taxonomy): Eukaryota > Viridiplantae > Streptophyta > Pinopsida > Pinales > Pinaceae > Pinus > Pinus taeda. Next base: position 56,074 of record APFE031689230.1, read on the forward strand.
AATATTGCAATGGAAATTATTAAGGAATTTAGACTTCTGTGATCCATAACATTGTTTGGGGAATTTTTCGGCGAAATCACATAGATAATCTTTTGTCGACGCGTTTCGAACCAACCAGTGTGGTTCATCGTCAGGACAAGTTGAAGAATCCAATCCAGCTTGGCTTGTTAAATAGTATGTGCAGAGACTCCAACGGCTATATTGCAAACAGCTAATTCTGACCTAATGACCCCAGTCAAACAATAATATTTTTGTTAAAATACTATTCTTAGAAAATAGTTAAATTAGGTAAATTTTATAATTAAGGTATCCATTTTTTAATTATAATAAAAACTAATTTAAACCAAATTACTTTTATTAGTACACCATATTATTGTTATTGGTACACCATATATTTATTTAATAATAATTTTTATTTATCATTATAAAACTAATGGTCCATTTTAATTTAAAATACTAAAATATATCATCCACCAAGATATAAATATATAATTATTAAAAATCTGTATTTATTAATAATCTATTTTCCCGTAATATTATTTACAATAAAATATTCTTGTTAAAATTTTTTATTTACTCATATTCTTAGAAATTAGTGAAATTTGGTAAATTAATTTTTTTTTTTTTTAGATTATTCATTTGTTAATCTAACTAAGGAACTCGTTCATTAATAAATGTATATATATATACAAAAAGCGAACTAATTCAAACTAATTTACTATTATTGGTACATCATATAATAATTTTTATTTTTCATTTTAAAACTAATGGTCCATTTTAAATTAAAATACTAAAATATATCATCAATCAAGATATAAATTTTTATTTATTAAATAATCTATATTTATTTATCACCAGATTATTATAATGGTACGGAAATTATCTCTTTATTTTAATTGTACATTAATCACTATATACTATAGTTACAATATCAGGATTATTAGAATGAATTCACCTAATGATTTATTAATGTTTATAAATATATATACTAAACGTTATAAATATTATTCGAATAAAAATCAAATATATACTACATATATATAATTATATAATAATATATATATATATATATAATATATAATATATATATATATATATATATATATATAGAATCAAGAGATTAATTTCTAAATTTCCAAAATTAAAAGAAGAAAGGTTCGAAAATAATTTTATGAAGAATTTATTGATACGACGAATAATATTAAGAAACTAAGAAAATAGAGGGGAACAAAATATACCAATGAGAATCAAAAATGCCTAAAAACTAATCAAATATAAAACTATTCTAATAACCAAAGGAAAGGGACCAAACCGAGAACTTACAAATGAGGGATCGCGGAGGCTAGGAAGACAGGGCTGGGACCCAGCAACTGCTAATCTTCCAGCCATCATCCCTATTAAGACTCTTCGGTCTTTTCTCAATCTCCAGGGCCTCTCTAAATTTGCCATGGTGAAACTGCGCAACTTTAGCAATGACTTGGACCTCTTCAACGCAGACATGACGCTGAGTCTTCTCGACATGTTCAGCCAAGGTTGAGGACTTGGCCCTTCCATGCCTTAAGTCAGTCGAATGCTTGCTAATCCTTTGCTTGATAGAGCGACCTGTCTCACCAATATATGGTGTCCCACAGGAGCATGGAATGATATAGACACCCTTCATGTCTTTAGGATCAATAGGATCAATAGGATCTTTTAGGATCAATGGGTTAATAAAATGCGGGACCCGAGAATAAATAAACTAGGGATATATGTTAAAAGGGTATCGGGGAGGGTTTATTACCCTCACCCACGGTTTAAATATGGCGGGGTTTGTTAGCCACACCAAGAGTGGTGGCTTAAACAGGCTTATGTCGTGAAAAAGGTGAATTGCGGAGTTAATTATATAATGCGAGGGCGAGGGGGAAACAAAACCTAGGATAATAGTTTTTATGTGTTTTTTAGGTGAAATGGCAAAATTAATAAGGGGAAAGTGATTTTTTCCAAGGGGAATAGGTTTCACACTAGGGAAAAGGGGTTTTGGATATGTGAATGATTTTTGGAGGGTAATTTGCTATGGAAATGTATCAAACCAAGGGTTAAGAGTTAAAATGAAGGGGAAGGGTATTTTCATAAGAAATGATGGGATAATGGGGAAATTAGTAAGTATGTAGTGGGGAGTGAAATGAAATGAGGGGAAGTTAATCAAATAATTTTGTAAACACCCTTTTACTCTCATAACTACTCCTGCATGTTGAAACATAGGATTAAGCATGATAAATGTGCTTATGCTTTGACAACCTTGTATTTCTGCAACCTTTCCTCTACCTACCATTTACTTATCCTAACCTTTTTTCTTCACTTTATTGGGTGCATTTAAGCTAGCAAACCCCTTTCGTTCCTTTTTCTTTTGAAAGGCAAACTATCTAATTCTAACCTGATATATTCCAATGGCTTAGATTAAGCTGTTGAGCACATTTTATTTCTCTACTTAACTACTGATTTGCCAAGATTAAACAGTTTGGCTAGATCTTTATTCTCTAACTATAAACAAGAAATTTATAGCATGAACTAGTCAAGATTAAACTATTTGACTATCATGGGTTGTGGCATTTATGACAAGTTGCACACAACTATTATCTTGCACAGTAAAGTAAAAAGTAGTGGAACATGGACTTGCACACTTTCATGATCTGTTTTTGTTTGTGGTTCATATTGTTTTATTTTTTGATCTTTCCTTATTATTTTTTTCCTTTGATATTTCTTTTAGGACATACCCTCTTTACATTTTTTAATTTTTAATATGGAAAACATTTGCAGAAAATCAAAGGTATCTACAATATTACAAGACTTAACCATAGCCAATTCAAAATTATGAATCCTATTATTATAGGACCTTAACACCTACTATAATTGGGTGGACTCGGTAAAGGAGAAGAGGTCAATTCTTTTTCAAAGCATGAAATGAGCATTGAGTGAAATCGTCCCATAGAAATGGAACTCCTTTCTTTAGAAACCGCATAAATCCATTTGTAATCTCAATGTAATTGACGATAATTATCCTCAAGAAATTGGCTTTTCCTTGGAAACTTTGAAGTTGATGGATGGTAGACGAGGGAGGAAACTGAAGTATTGCCTCAACCTTGAAAGGATCTACACGAATCCCTTCAATAGATATGATGAATCCCAATGATCCACTAGATGTGACAGCAAAAACACATTTATTCAGATTCAACCAGATTTTATAAAAATGACATCGCTAAAAAACCAATGAAATATGATGAGGATGTTCAATTCTCTTTCGACAATGAGCATCTAGGTCATCCAAATAAGCTTCAATGATATGTTTGATATCGTGGAAAGCATCGGACATGGCTCACTGAAAAGTAGCCCCAACATTTTTAAGGCCAAAAGACATCTTTTTGTATGCAAAAGTACCCCAGGGGCAAATAAAAGTTGTCTTATGCTAATCTTTAAGATGGATAGTAATCTGATTATAACACGAGAAACCATCGATGAAGGAGAAAATCTAATTTCCCGCACATTCATCAATAATCTGATCAATAAACAGTGTGGGGAAATTATCTTTAGGACAAGACTTATTTAAATCCCTAAAGTCTATGCATATGCGGATCATTCCTTTTTTTATCAACCGGGATTGGATTCGAGACCCACTCAGTCAACGGAATGAGGTATATGAAACCCGCCTTGAGAAACTTCTCAACCTCGGCTTTGATAGTTACCGCTTTCCTAGGGTTTACCAGCCGAAGCTTTTGCCGTATAGGCTTATCATTCGTGTAAATCTTGATCTCATGTTGGACTATTAATGGATCAATTCTAGGCATTTCCTCATAAGACCAAGCAAACCCATCACAAAATTCTTTAAAAAGATCAATATGTATTTGAATTTCTTCAGGGGAGCATTCCACTCCGATGAAAACATTCTCAATTATATTGGGATTCCTATAGATGTTTACCGAAATAGTTTTTGAAATAACAGACATGTTGCCTTTGTCAAAATATTGTGCTAGAACCAAAGGGTTTAAAACTATGTGCACATAACCAGTCAACGAAGGACTAAACAAACTTGATTCTACTTTACACAAGTCTGGGAGAAAATATGACTGATGATGCAAATCATCCCATGGTTTGTTTATACCCATCATTGCTTCGAGGATTAATTCCTTAGATGGTAAAACAATATCAAGGTAGTCCATACAAGGAGTTAAAAGTCCAGTCCGGAGCCACATCTCCATCCAACTCCTCCGGTGAAAGAGGAGTAGGATCGAAATCTATAGTGTTAACAATAAATTGATATGCAATTTCAGTTGCAGACATAGGATATGCCATTCCACCCACTTTCCCTTCTTCTAATGTGGTGGTAGAAGAGGGTAAGGACCAAGGTTCCGAAAAATAATGAGTTCTAAAGAACTCTCTTCAAGAAGGGGTCTTGGATGATGAAATTGACTTTATTCGAGTAATAGGAGAAGGAAGATCAAAATTACCCATCAATGAGGAATACATTCCAACTCCTAAATTCTCAACAAGTTGCTTGGGATTATTCACGAAGGGAACAAAAGAATCAAAGGATGCATTGAATTCTTTCGGAGAATACTCCATTTGATCGATAGTAACAATTCTCCCTTCATGGGGAAAACATAGGACATGAAATAATGATGATAAAATGGCATCCATTTCATAAATCCAATTTCATCCCAATAGATGACTATAATCCAAATTTGCATCGACTATTTCCACCTCTATATTGACCACCTTTCCCCCAACATAGATGGGAAAGGTTGGAATAATTCGATGAGGCCTATGAGAATGACCATCAAATGCAGCCAAGAGAGTAGGTGAAGGAACAAATTGAGGGGATAGGATAGGTTTCCAACATGCAATGGACATCACACATGTGGAAGCTCCCTCATCAACTGCAATTTGAAAGATATTGGTTTTTTATATTTGACATGTCAAATGTAATATTAAGAGAGTTTTTTGGATCCATGGCCCCGATCATAGTGAGTAGCGCACTCCTTTGTGATGGACACGACTGAAGTACCTCTAATGTAGACATCGCACAAGGGATTTGGGCCAAATCTTTGACAATGGAGTAGTTATGGATAGCACTGACATTAGGGTTAATTGTCAAACATTTTGCATAGCCTTTTGGCATCCGAGGTATAGACTCAACTACATCCCTCTCAATATGGAGTGGCTCTAGAACATCGGGAGCAACCTTAGCCTTAGAAGATTCCAGTTCACCATAATCATGTGATCTTATAACAACATCGACATGAGTACTCATCATATATTCATTTGATGGATTTTCCCCTTCCTAGTTGCCCCTATGGGGTTTTAGTACTAGCATTCACGCCAAAAAATATTTTCTACCCTTGGGGAAAATAGTTAGTTAGAACTCCCTAGGAGCTAGAAGAACTTGTTGTGGCAGGCAACAACCCCCCCCCCCCCACCCTTTTTTCATTTTAGTGTTATCCAAAATACTAAATGAATGGGGACCCTTAGTTAAAATTTTAGGAAAAGAAAGAGTTTCTTTTCTCCAAAATAAGGTCACCATCGTAAGCTTAGCAAGATCTTTTGAATACTTTAAAAAACCTAAGTTTATGATAAGAAATAACTCTAAAAAAGAAAGCCGCATCGCAAAATGATAATAAAGTCCCATCATTTGACTATCGCATCGCAATAAGAAAGAGCTAATAAGAAAAACTTCAAGATTTACCGATCTGCGATAACACTGATCGCAAGATTGCATATCGCAGGGAATAGGCTAACGAAATTTGGCGAACATAAAACTTCTGCGATCTGCGACATTGTGATATGTGATGATTGCGGTGTCGCGATCTGCGATGCCGTGATGCAAATCACAGAATCGCTCCATCGCGAATCTTTCGGGCACATTATTCAAGAAAAGGCCACTTACTATAATCTGACTCAAGATCATGCGCTTTAAATGTTAATGAAGGATTAGTTTCCAGTTATTAATGAAACATGGACACGTGCTTTTCAAAGAATTTCTTCACGTAAGGTGGCATATTTGATGTATCTGCTACATTTAAAACTCTCCCATCACCTTTCTTGGTCAATCATTTCCATTTCACTTGTGAGCTACAGGAACAGAGAGCAGAGCACTATACAAGGCAATATGCCGGAAGCAATGGGAAATAAAAATAAAGCTCAGAGCTCCGAGGTGAAGGGAATGGCACCATTATACACAAACACAGCGTGTAACAGAGATGCAGGGATATCAACATGGGAAGGCATGTACAGAATTCTTGAAGAAGAAAACCCCAGAATAATGAACGTTACCGCTGGCTCAGATTCACAGGGATCTTCCGAGGCATCCCTAGAAGAATTAGCTTGCTCATTCCTACATAGGATAGCAGTAAGACCCAAAATTATCCCATATACGGACATGATCAAGTGGATACTTGATAATGCGGAAATGAAGGACAGAAAGTTCAAGATTCAAGGAAAAGGGCTCATCGGATTGTTCACTGTACAAGATTTAAAACTCATGTACCATCTTCCTGAGCCGCAGGCAACTTACAACACGCAATTCATTGAGAAATTCATGGCAGAAAACCCGGACCTATCAGAGACCACCAAGGATTGGTTTAGAAAAGATGAACCTCTCAAGAAAGACAAAAGCGGTATGTACAACACTAGTTCCCTCACCTCCCCATATTGTTTTGCTGTAGCCATGCTCTGTAGATTGTTTGGGAAGCCAAATATCAATAAGTTTTCATCTGAATGGTTGCCATTAATAGATGCTACTACAAATGCCGTAATTATAGATTGGGCCAAGGTCTTTTCTGATAACCTAGTCACGGCTATTCTCAATTACCGGTCTAAAAGATCCATGTCTCAAAGGATCTATCCCCCTTATTTCCTATCTGCATATGTTACGAACTCTATTTGTTATGTGTCTACATTTCCTGTTTTGGGTTGGAAATGGACGACTCAGGACACGGCTCAGTCAATGAAAATTCCGCAACAACAAGTTACTATCTGCGTGCAGAAAGATCCTCCCTCTCTCATCATCAAACCACCACCTGTCATAACCGAGCTGGATAAGGAATGGAAAACTTCAATGAACTGATCAATCTTGAAGGACAAATCCCAAAAACACCTACGAGCAATACTCAGAATGCAGAAGGAGTAATCTCAACCATAGTCGACAATGTCTCAGAAAAAGAAAATGTTCCTATCACTCCATCTTCTGAACTTGTGCTTAATATAGAAGAAATTCCTCCTATGGACATCTTTTATAGTCCTCAACATAAAGCAGTAGTGAGAAGAAAAAGAAAGAAAAGGAAATTAGAAAATATGTTGCATCAAGATGCTGAGAAATTGGACGTCTTATGGAAAGACCCCAACAAAAATCCAACTGAAAATCTCACTAAGTTGTCTCAAATCGCAGGAGCATATGCTTCTGCGACTATTGACAAAGCATCAGAAGTACATCAATTGTTGAAAGAACAAGAAGATCAAATATAGTTACTACAACAACAATTGCAACAAGCCAATACTAATAATGAGGCACGCGAACAGCTTGAAAAGTTACAGGAAGAGTTCCAGCACATGCAAGTAAGTTATCAAAGAAGTCTGGATGAAAAAGGAAAACAATTGCAAAATTTACAAGAGACGCATAAAGATGAGCCCAAGCTTACAGAGTTTATTTCAGAATCTATTGCCTTGAATGAACAACCACTGCAGCAACAAGAAATATTGGGGCAAAAGATATCACAATGGAGTTACTACTGCGAAATGAGTGATAAGATCACTAATCAAGTGGTCGAATTACGAAGTGATTATGATCTGGTTGACAAACAGGTGACTGATTATCTGACTTGGCAGGATGGAGATGAAGGAAAAGAGGCAGGGGCACCCAAGATAAATGAGAATAATAAAGAGTTTCTCTTTAGTAAGTGGGATGATCAAATCAAAGAAGCAGAAAAGGCGGCAGGTACAGTAGCTACAACAGCAAGTATTCTCATCGACTGTATAAATGAGAATTTGCACAGAGCAAATCTAATTGCAGAAACTATTCTGGGGTATTTGCCAAACAAATCAAAATTAGAGGAGGATTGGAAGCAGAAAGCACGGGAAAAGGAAAAGGAAATCCAAGTACTAAAAGGATTAAATTGGGAATGTTACTGGACATATTTGGTAAAACCGCATAGTCAGTGGATGACCGTGAAATGTATCACAAATACGGCTGAAAAGGTGGTGCCAGCACTCGTTGATTCCGTTTTCTCAGCACAGCTCAAAGCAGAAGTTAGTCAACCGACTCTCCTTAAACAAATGTTGAACACATGCAGCTTTAAAGACCAGATACAGAAATAGCTTAATTTGGAATCTTATTTTTGCTTAAAAAATTAGATTAGAAAAAGGGCGATCATTTGGAAACCGCATCTTGATTTTTTGTAAATAACTTATTATCAGATTTAGTTAGTAGTATTTAAACCCTTCTCATGCATTTAGAGAAGGGTCCAGAAATTTGTCAAAAACTTATCCTCATAACATGCACTTTTGCATCCTCAGAGAAGGTTTTGATGAATGGAAGGATCGAGATTTATTGATGTTTGCATTTGATATCTGCTACTGATGTTGCACTTCTGTACTCTTAGTAGATATTAGAACAAGGAAAGATAAATCATTGTTGCTTGAAGCTT
>APFE031689244.1:0-21273 GCA_000404065.3 Pinus taeda
CATTTTCCTTGTTTGGCATTGATGACAATGCCACCAAACATTTCTTGTTGGTCATTGATGGCAACAACACCCCTTGGAAACACTCCCCCTATCAGGCTAAATAAGTTGTTTTTTCTCAATCTCTCCATTACTATTGATGAGTAATTACTCTCCATATTCAGTATCTCCAATATTTGCAGAATCTCTCCCTTCGAAATCAATGACAAAGGGTTTAGGTACTCCTCCTCTAATCGTTCTTCCCCTGAATTGCTATGATAGGCTATTGATTATTCATTTGTCAGTATGATATTCATGTGGACATATGTGATGTTCCCTAATGTCACCACTATATATAATCTCCCCTTCTTAACGCTGGGACCAATTAGTGTTGCATGCACCATTATTATTTCTATTTCACTATTGTGAGAACTCTCCCCTTGAACTTGTACTTCTCCTTCTAATCCAAAACCTCCCCCTAAGTTTTATCTTTTTTCTTGTCTCAAATCATTACAACCATCCATGTACATATTTGAACAAATTCCCTCTTTGCGTGTGAAGAAAACTAGTGAAGATAAGAGTAATACATCACTCCCAATTTCTACCCTAAATACTCAAAAGATTCTCAGACAAGAGGTTTGGTAATGATATCATCAAATTGTTCCTTTGTTGAGATATATTCCAAATTTACAATCTGTTCAACCACCTATTCTATGATAAAATTGTACTTGATGGGGATATGCTTGGTCTTTGAATGAAGAACAAGATTCTTTGATATATTTATAACACTTGTACTATAAAAAATAATTGGAATAATCTTATCATACATTACCTTCATGTCATGTAATGTTTATTTCATCCAAAAAATCCTAGTGCAACTTGATATAGTTGCTATGTACTTGAATTTAGTAGTAGAAAATGAAATATACATTTTCTTTTTGTTGAACCATGCCACTAAACACTTTCAAGAAAGAAAGCACCACCACTTGCGTTTTTCTTATCATATACACTTCCAACTTAACCAACATACGTGTATGCATTTGATGAAAAGTTTCGACCCTTTGGATATCATAACCATAGTCCATTTTGGATTTAAATATAAAAAAATCCTCTTTGCAACTAAGAGGTGACTTTGTTTGAGGCCTGATCGATACCTTGCAACTACAACAAGAAATTGCATAATTCCTAGTTGTGAGCCTATACGATACAAAATACTACCAATTATTGATCTATGCATTGTTTGATTTACCTCTTGTCACTCATCATCTTTCTTGAGCTTATATCTAGTGACCATAGGTGTACTGACAATAGAAAACGCTTCCATCCCAAATTTATTCAACATTTCTTTGAGGTATTTTCTTTGAGAGATGAATATATCTTTTTCTGAATGAGTAATTTGCAATCCAAGAAAAAAAAAGTTCCCAAGCATGGACATATCAAATTTTTGCATGTCAAAAACACATTTTTTGTTGAGTAAATTTGCATGACTAGTAAAAACGATGTCATCAACATAAAAAATAGCATTTAAAAAATTATCATTTTCATATTGGATATATGGGTTAGTGTCAACTGATCCTACTGTGAATCCTTGTTATTGTAGGTATTTATCTAATATTAAATGACGTGTATTGGGTGCTTTCTTAAGTCCATGCAATGCCTTTTTTAGCCTACACATTTCTTCATGACTTTTTGAGAACTGAAAACCTTCAAGTTGTTCAATGTTAACCTTTTATTAAGCTCACCATTCAAGAAATCATTTTTTACATCCATCTGATATACCCTAAAAATTTTGTGACATGCAAATGTAAGTAACATCCTCATTTCCTCTAATCATGCTACAAGGGGAAAAATATCTTCAAAATATATTCCCTCAATTCGATTATTATAGCCTTTTCATACCAATCTCGCCTTATTTCTTGCAACTCGTCCATTCTCATGTAAGTTGTTCCTAAAGACCCTTTCTGTGCATATGGAATTTTTATCTTTTGGTATTGGAACCAATTCCCAAGCCTACTTTTTCTTAATTTGATCCAGTTCCTCATTCATATATTTTATCCAATGCTCATCTTAGCTTGCCTAAGAGAAAATATTTTAGTCCAATCATTTACAACATAGCAATATGTGCTCAACTAGAGGTATTCATTAATCTTCTTTGAGTTTGAACACTTGCTTCCTTATCACCAACAATCTAATATATAGGGTGATTATTTTGTACATACCTTGAGGGAGTTTTTGGGTGAGAACATTCTGCCTACTCATCTTCCTCTTACCTTAATTCTTCAAGCTATTTTGATTCATCTCCACTTCTAGTCTAATATGGTGGGTTGATAGATCTTGATTGCTAGCTTTTGAGTAGTAACTTATCCTCCACATTTACATCAATGCAATTCATTATTTGGCATAGGATTTTACTGTAACATCTATACCCCTTACTCTTATTAGAATATCCTAATAATATTCCTTGATCAACCCTTACATCAAACTATCCCATATTTTCATTGTTTTTCTTGATGTAGCGCTTATTACCAAAGTCTATGAAATGTTTTAGTGTGGCTAGTTTTCCATACCACATCCCATATCGAGCCTTGCCACTATTTGGTCTAAGGTCAGCTTTATTTAAAATATGGACTTTTGCATGAAGAATTTTGGTCCAATTTTGTTTTGGCAAATTTCCCTTATACATCATTGCCCTTTCCAATTGCTACAATAATCTATTTTGTCTTTCAACTACAACATTTTTTTATGTGTTGTTAGCAATAATGAATAGTCTTCTTATATCATATTCTTTGTAGAATATATTAAACACATTTGAAGTGAACTCCCCACCCATGCTAGCGTTAGAAATTGTGACAATATTGAGAGGGGGTTGAATCAATATTGTATAATTTGATTAATCTCTGTCACTAGTAAAGAATACTAGGACACTAATAAACACTTAAAAAATTGAGCTAACCCTCAAGGGTGAAATAATTTGAAATGTTAAAATTATAAACTGTTAGGTCCCTATAATACTAGTGAATTCACTCATTGTTATTGTGTAGCCCCCTTATTGTTATTGTTGTGCCCATGTAGTCCCCATATTGCTATTATTGTGCCCCATAGAAGCCCACTGTTGTTATTGTTGTGCCCTTACATTATTATTGTTATGTCGGCTCTGATTATATTATGACCCCTTAGACTCCTATATATAGAAATGAGGTTTTTTCATTTGAATCATCAAAGAATTGTTCATTTATATAATGTAAAGGAGGTTTCCCCCTTGAAGAGGATAATTTTTAAGTGGTTGATCTATCTATTTGTGAGTTGGTTGCATAACATAAACACTATAAGTAATTTTTATTTTATTTATATATTTATTATGATGATCACATAATAAAATGGTTGATATAAGATTATTGGCCTCATTTTTTACCTTTCAACAATAATGGCATCAATTATACCACTTTATTTATGTGATTATGTTAGTTAATGACATCCTTGATGATTAGTAGACTATGGCTAAATTATTGTTAATCAAAGTTGACTCTAGTTGAATATAGTTGGTGAGAATTGATCGTGTTTAATTATCGTAGGGATTGGTTGATTACAGTTAAAAATAGTTAAGCATGATTAATGAGAGTTGACCATAGTTATGAATGACAAAAGATGATGAAAGTTGACAATGATTCTTCGTAAATAACAAAATTTAACCATATTTAATTAAACATTTGATATTCCATGTCCACATTAAAAGGCCTCCCAAAATGGTACAAACAATTCATATTTACTTGTAGTTTCCTCAACGTCAAATGGAATGTGGTTTCTTGGACTAGTGCTCTCCATCGTCCATCTCATGGTTCATGCAAATATGACCCATTTACAAACTTTGAGTTAGCTTTCTTTCCCTGATTTCATCTACAATGTTAGATGTAAATGTAGGATAAGCGAATATATCAAATTTCAGTGTAACAATTGTGAATATTCAAATAAGTTCCAATTGGTCTTTTGTAATAAGGGAGTTAGTCCAACCTTTTCTCCCTGAACCATTTATTTATTAAAATTGAGTATGAATTATATAAAAACAAGAATTTAATTTTAGAATATTATTTTTATTTAATTATTTAATTTATACAATTTTTAAAATTAAGATATTTATTTAATTTTAAATTAAATAAAAAAATTGAGACATTCTCTTACTATATATAAAATATATAAAATAATAGAAAAAAGATATGTGTAAAGATACCCAACTTAAATATTGACTTTAGTTAGAGTTAAATAAATTAAAATGTTCAAATATAAAAATCAACTTTTATAAAATAAACATAGAACATAAAACATTTTTTTTCTAGGAAAACTTGTGATAATATGTACCCATGATATTTCAAAAATATAATAAAATTGTACAACATTTCCATGCTTTTAACTTAATATGTATCTAAACTAATTTTAAAATTAACATTTAAATTTTACAATATTTAATAGTTTAACATTATTTTTAATAAATTTAAATTCAATATTTACTTATTATAATATAACTAGGATATTATAAAACTTTGATTTCAATTTGCTTCAGCAATACAAATTCACAATTATACTTACTCTTTTTTTCAGTGAAAGAAAAAACACATGATTTTTTGTAAACCTTGTTCTGTAAACCACATCCGAATGAATGTTTTTGATATTTTGATTTAGCGCTGGGTCACTGACATTCTCAATGTGGATTGGGGAGTCTGCATTGTCCGAAGGAAATGCATGCGACTAAAACACCACCTGTTACTTGAAACTTTAAAGGTCTCGCTTGATACGTCACATCTGGATGTTAGGTTGACGGTTCGTATGGACCGTGGCGGTGGCATTGCTCAATTAAAATCAACGGCTAGTGATTATCCAATCGTCTAACAACAAAATCGAATGGTACATATTTTGACACGTTAGCAGTTTTGGGGAGTTCAGTTTGGGGGAGTTCATTTCAGAGGGAAACGCCTTACGGCGTAATTATTTTAATTTTTAATGATTTGATATTTTGGTAAATTATTGTTGTTGTTTTATATTGTTGATGCGAAAGTATGTTTTTTAAGGTGGACATTGAAGTATTTTATTTGTGAGTGACAATTTTATTAATAATATTTTTTTTCCATATTAAAGATTTTTTTCTTATTAATATCATTTAGTTTTTAATGTAAGTATTATTTTATTTTATTTATTTTTAATGTAATATTATGGGACACCTAGTGCATCCAACTATAATTAGTATATTTGTTAGTTCACTCATGCACACTTGTTAATGATCTTAGGAGTGTCTAACGGCATGTTATGAATTTTTCTTAATGGATGTTTTTTCGAGTGGATGTGAATCTTATTATGCATCCCATGATTACACTCCATGGATTCTTATGCCTAAAGGTGCTTTTGTCATTTTTCATTCCCCCCAAGTGTGCACCACCGAACTCCTTAGGTCAACATGTATCCCAAGAACCTGAGTCTATAAATTCCAATCAGGTTCCCTATTCCTATATTATATGTCATGGATGATACTTGTGGATTAGATGGGGTCACTTGTAATAACCCCTAATTTACATTCATAGGAAAAGTTCCTTCCAAGCTTCTCTTGGTGCATCCAACTATTGTGAGCTACCAAGGTCTACGATGCCAAAACGTATAGTTGGCCCCAAGTATGCATATGTGAATGTGGAGTTTGAACCTCTAACTTATTACATTGGTATGCTACTCGTAGTTGATGTAGAGCCTCCAAATATGAATAGAGAGGGGTTACTCGATGATGTGGAGGTACCTATAGTGGATGTGCTAAATGGATAAAAATGATCTTAGAGTATTTTTCTAGAATGAAGGTCATGTCAATATACATAGTATGGATATTACCTGTGATCGTGGATGAGGGTATATAATTAGTCTTAGGGAGAGCATTAGTAACAATAGGTGTGGACACACTAGGTTCTGCCATGGATGTTGAGCTAGCCATAATGGAATCTAGGTAAGGACTATGAAAATATCCAAACAAGTGTACACCCCCACTTATGAAGGTGGGTAACATGGTAGAAGTGACAAGGGAATGAATATTAGGTGGAATATTATGGTCAAACACTCAGTAAATGAAAGGTTCATTCACCTTAGCATCACCCAAAGTGACCCCTTGACACTAGTGTGACCATGTAGTGGAAGGGTTAAGTCTATGTCTATAGGTAAGCTAAATATCCTCATAGGGAGTAAGGCCCTCAAAACAATGAGACTGGTGCAAAATTACATCATAGTGGTAGAAAAAGATGTATACCAATGTGTCAAATAAATATCCTAAGGTTGTTAGACATGACCAAAAAACACATACCTATAAAGCATGTAAATTGGTGATCAAAGATATCTTCCCACAATTGGCACTTAGTTAATCAATGACCAAGTTGACTATGAAGATGTGGTTGGAATATTTATGCTAGTCTCCTTCTTAATGAGTATTATTCTTGGTTTAAATACCCTTAATTATGCATAAAATCCTCTAGGAGAACCAAATTAGTAATAACTAATGTTTTCCTAGGTACAACAAGAAAGGCTCCCCTTTCCATCACCCTTGCAAGATCCCTAATATTATGACCAAAAATGTTACGATAAACAACTCCCAAACCTAGGGGAACAATTTTCAGTTGGGTCTACATGTGAAGGTAGGGTATTGAGCCCAACCTATTCTAAGGACCTAGCCTGAGCTAGTAAGGGTGTGCTATCAGAGAAAAGAGAAATCTCGAACTAATTTTAATTGATGTTTATTAAGTCAAAGGTTTATTGCATGAAACATCTATGGTGTTTGTGACTTGTCTTCGAGGAAAATTGTGCATAAGAATTCTCATGCAAGCTCTTATTTTCAATGAAACATAATTAAAGAAAGAAAAGGTATTTTTTAAATGTAGAGATGAATAAAATACTTACACCCTCTCATTGATCACTTAGACATACAATGAAAATCAAAGCCACAAAATAAAGCAAATGAAATAAAGTAAAAAACCTACTCAAAACCAAAACCTTAGCAACAAGAAATAATAGGAGAAATCTAATAATTCATACACACTCACAAACAAGAAGAAAAGAACAGGGCTAGCAAGACAAGGTTGATAGAGAGGTACTTATCCACCACTATGTCTGTTGGGAATCAAATCCAAGAGGATTTAAGACCTTAAAAGGAAAACAAATCTACTCATTGGACATAAATCTAAGTGTTTTACACAGAAAGGGAGACACAAGGAAAGAAATCTTAAGAGAAACACCAATTGAGACAATTTATGTGTAGGAACATTAAAGAATTTGAAGGAGAACCCTTACCAAAAACCCTAGTTGGAGGCTTCAATTCTTTGTCACAAAAGTAACTGAGCACTAATGAGCAAACAACACTCTGCCACTAAGAAGGAAGGGAATTATGGAGGTAAATAATGCTTTGGCTTATAATGCAGAGGAAAACTAGTAGGGAGAAATTTAGATCATGAATGTTTTGGCACTATGTCTATATATCTAAATGTATCTTGTGACTCCTAGACACTATACAATGTTGAGGAAATTAAATAAATGATGTTACAAAATGAGACAGACCAAAAGGGATCACCCATTTGGATGTCCCTCTTAGAGTCATCAATTCTATTTAAGGAGATATTTCATTTATAGTGGTAGAATAATTTATTAATCTTAATTTTTTTAACCTTTACTTTCTTGTGAATTTGTTGTAGCGGCTACAACCACCCTCCAAAATTTTTCCTTACCTTTGTTTTGGAACCTCCCTACCAACATTTCACAACAACATGTCTTGTCTTGTCAAGTACACAAGATATAATGATTTTCTCGTAGAATGACATCTTATCCACCAAAGCTTGTTTCATCCCCCCTCAAAGGTTATTTCACCAGACTTGATCCAGCTACGGGCTAAGAAGCTCCCTCAATAAATTGCACAATTCTGGAGGGCAACCAACCTTCCCTCCATAAATTGCGCAATTATGTCTGGTAGCCTACTGGGCTCCAGAATTGCGCAAATATGCATGTCTCTGTTCATTGAGAAAATTGCGCAATTATGGGTAGTAGTTAGCTGCTCTCCCTAGAAATTTCTCAATCCCTCTAGGCAGCCAACCCAACTCCCTGCTAGAAATGCACATTTTTTCCTCCCAACTAAGCAAATAGTTGCATGTGCAGTTGAGTTGACCGGCTCCCTCCGGGACCGAGCAAAATTGATTTTCATGCATGGACTGCTCCTCCCAAGGCAGCATGTAAAGGAATTCCTTGATTAAAGGAATCTATTTTTAGCAGCTGGAGGTTACATGCAAGGATCATCTTAGAAACCTCCCGCCAAGTGTCGCTTTTCCTAGATTTGTGGCATGCACGTCACAACCTCGATCTTATCAAAACTAATCAACTAGATGCTGCAGAGCTCATTCCTCACATCGACCTTACAGCTTTGACATCCCACATTGCATCTAGGAGTCGTCGGCACATTTAGCTCAATTTTCTTGGGGTAATCCTATTGCTCATGACTTGTGCTATGTTTCTGTCACTTTTTGTGTTTTGCTTTGTGTGAGTGTTGTCTGCTTGATTTCAGTGAGTGCTTGCTATCATTACATGCATACTAGCTTGTACTAGCACCGTTTCAGTTTTCATTTGCATCTCAATATTGTCGCATGCATGACACTATTTTGCATGGATGGTCGCCGTTGCGGCGACTTGCTTCACACACATGCATGATTTCCCATATTCTGAATCTTGCACTTGCTATTCGCATGAATGATCATTCACTCTTGTTTTCACTCATCTCACCATGCATTCAAACTTCTCATGCTTTCAGTAACCTGTCGGTCGGACCGGGCTACCTTGGCCCAAACCGTGCCTTGTCTGGCTAGCACTACTCATTTTCGGAAGTGAAGGCTTTGCCTTCCCTATAAAAATTGTGCAAGCATAGCCATGCACTAATCTCTAGGATTGCATTGCGCAATTCTTGGAGGCAATGTCCTTTTGGCCCCAAAAACTACACAATGCAGTTTTCTAGTTGCATTTCACTGCTGACTGAAATTGGGCATTGTGTAGTTTCAGTCCTTAGCAAGTCAGGTTGGACTGTGCATTGCACATTTCTAGCAGTTAGTCAACCTCCCAACAATCGAGACTTTGCCCTGCGTAGTTTTGGTAGTCAGTCTCCCAACCTCCTGACAGAAATTGTGTAACCTTCATGATTAGACACACAGGTATCTTACAAGTTAGTTCTCAAGTTTGTTTTGGTTTTCAACTAACATATTGCTTGCCATGAGTGTTGTTATGCCTCCAGGCATCACAGGTGTTTGTCTATCTCTTAGAATCAAAAGTACAATGGCCTTTAGGAGAGTAGAGTTAAAAAACACTGTTGAGAGCATAACAGGGGTTGCAGTCAAGCAAGTGTCTATGAGCTTGCCTACCTATGAAGACATCAAGTTGTTCATAGACAAGGACACCAAGATAATATGGTAGCAACATCACATCGAGCAGCACCATTGCAACAGCAGAAGGCAGCACACTTGCATGCAACGGATGCAAGAGGAACGTTGTTGACAACATAGAGGCGAAGCAAAGCTACAAGTCCAAAGTAGATCTACTCATGTTGAATGAAGCTTTGTAGATTGAGGCTATGAGGTGACAAAGAGACAAGGCAGATGCACAAGGGTAGAGAAATGAACCAAGAAGGAGTTGCATGTGCTGAAGAAACAACTCAGGGAATAACATGGGCTACATAGACAAGAGAATGAGTTCTAGTAGAGGGTGCAACTCACCACCTTCACCATCACAAGCATGTCAAAGATTTGGTCTCATCACAACAGACCGAGTGTCAGTGACGTCTTTTATGGCTTTCTCAAGCCATTTTGTTTCACATGGGCACATGTGCATTGTAATGTAACGTCTTATCAAGTGGAAGTTCAAGTGTCGATAGTTGGATGTAACAGTCATAGAGTAGATGAAGAGTCATGAGGGTAGATGAACTATCACAAAGGGGAATTTCAAGGGTCACCCCACGCTTTTCTATAAATAGAACCTCATAACTCATTGTAAAGGCTTTTGGTCAGCCAAGCTTCCGATAGGAGTATCTTAGAAAGAGCTTGGATGATATTGTAATGAGCCTTGGCTTCTCCACCACACAGAGCTAGTATATCTCTTTGGAGGAGCAGGTGGTTGTGGTTGTAATGTGCATTCATAAAGAACCTATAATTTAGTGAACCTTCTTTAGTAGTTAATATCCTTCATGTCTTCCTTCTTTGTATTCTTCTCAGTTTCTCCCACTGCTTTGGCTACATGAGCTTTACTCATATCCTTTCTCTTATTGTTCTGTTGGTTTGGATAGTCCCTCTTGTAGTGTCCAAACTCATTGCTCTTGAAGCAGTAAACATTGGAAATATCTTTCCTCTTAGACTTTTCAACCTTTCCTTTCCTCGTCTTCTTAACTCAGGCTAGAAAGGCTTGAGATTTCTCATATGATCCAATGTCATCCTTAACCTTCATCCTTGATTCTTACAGTATGAATTGTTCCCACAACTCATCGAAGGGAATTGAGTCCTTGCATTAGATACTTGTTCCAAAGTTTCTCCATTCTGGTGTAAATGCATTTAGAACGCATATGGTCACTTCTGAATCAGTGTTTAGTTCCCCAAGTCCTTTTAAATGGTCTCTTAGCTAAGAGACTGTCATGAGAAAGGATGTCATATCCTCATACTTTTATTTGTTCATTCTATACAACTTATTCCTCAAAGGCATATTCTAATCTATTGTAGTTATAGAGTGCAACTTCACTAGCTTGTCATACATTAACTTGGAAGTCTTCAAGTTTGCAATAAATGGAACAAGAGAATCCTTAATCCATTAGACTATGATCCTTTGTGCCCTTATTTCCCCTTTCTTGTAATTCGCTAGTTCTTGTGTTCTTTTCTAGGTTCAGTAATTTTGATGACCCAATGAGCTTATTTCTCTCTTTGGAGAAAGAACTCACATGTCTTGAAGGTTCAACCTTATGTAATAGTATTATACTTACTTGAAGACCAATATTATTCTTGATGAGGTCTCCAACCTTATTGATGCCTTCAAGATCCTTGAAGAGAATTCCTTTAAATATGTTCCATAGGATTCTTCCACTAATAACTTCCAATATTGATATCTTACAAATATAATTCTTCTTGTGATATCAATACCCTTCTTTCCAGATTGATGTAGTCTCGATATTCTTTCTATGTAGAAATTCTTCTTTCTTGATGAGTAGGTCATCTTCCTTGATCCTTCTTCTTCTTGAGATTCTTACTTGAGAGTTTCCTCTTTCCTTCCTCAATAATAAATTCCTTCTAGTGTCCTTCTCGCTACCTTCCTTGCTCACCTTAGCTCTGATACCATGTTAGAAAATGTACAGTGGTAGATTATTAATCTTATTTTCTTTAACCTTGATATTTTCTTGTGAATCCAATTATATTATTTTTTATTTAGTTAGATATTTTTATCAAACAATATCAAGAACAACAACAACAATGGAGGACACAGATATAAGCTCTCAGATAGGGAAAAACCCATCCAAGGGGAAAATCCATAAAATATTCTCTTCTTAGAATCTTCTTCAAATGAGATAGAAAGACCATATCCCCAAACCATGTCCTTCTCCCAATACCAAGTGAACCCTTCCTCAAGTTCTTCTTTAATTCTGCACAAAAGTGTTACACACTGCAACTTTGACGTGACAACTTCAATACTACAACTCCACCTGCAACTCCAACCTTGCAATTTTGGTCTTACAGCTTCAGAGGACACTCTAATTCATCCTCCTCTTGAGACATTCCAAGAGAAACATAAAGCCATAAACAATATAATTTTGCATGTGTGAGAGATATAAAGCCCAAAAACCAAGAAAATTCATCCGTCTTCTTTCTCCTTGTCCTTCCCTCTCTTTTCCTATCTCCAAAGCTAAAGATTGAACTCTTTCTTGAGATATCGAACTTGTGAGTGAGTGTGTCTCTAGGTTGAAATGCTTCCTTTTATAGTCTTCTTAAGGGGTTGAATTCCCTTATTTAGGTCGAATTGATGCTCCCAGGGTTAAATTTTACTCTTCGAGATTCCAAAACTTTCTAGACAAAAAGGTTATTTTTTATTTTTTTTATTTTTATTTTTTACAATTACAAATTTCCTGGAAGGGTCTAATAAACATGATGTTGACTCCTTTTATTCATGACAATAAATGCTAAGAACTAGCAAACCCTAGAAGCACGAAGAACATGTTTTTACCTCGAAGATCATCATTAATGAGCATGAAACCCAAGCTTTAATAATAATAATATTTTCTTTTTCTTTTTCTTTTTTGTTACTTAGGATACATATTGAATGAGTACAACAATCATGAAAACCAAAACTAGTTACATCAATTGGTACTTTAAAGTTAATTTTGATAGTATTTTTTATGTTTTGAGGCCAACTTTCACCTCAAAATTACCCTAATTAGGGATCAACAAATATCTTTTCTTTTCTCTCTCTCTTATGATCAATAATTTCACATAAAAAAACAAGTTAAAAACCATATAATTTGCAAAACAATGTTAGCATTAGTACATGATCATAATCAACATATTAGCATGAAAAGCAACACAAGAGAATGACATAGTGGAGAAAAGAATAGATGATTATATTATACCAATACTAGTTGATACATTGGCACACCTTCTATACTCCCCGTCTATGGTCCTCCTCTCACCACAAATCACATTCATATGGAAAATGGAGTAGATTACCACAAGGAAGCCTTTTTAGTTTGATATCTGGAAACACTTCAACATATGGTATTTTCCTCCCTTATTTTGATAAATGGAGACAAATATTTTGTTGAAAATTAATTAGAAAAATGATCCCTTGGTTTGTGCCTTAATTCAAGGAGTTAAAGTCGAGTTGCTTGTTTTGCATGACTCACATTCCTGAAAACTAGGATATCTTTATAAATTAGGATAAGTTCATATAATTTAGGAATCAATCCCTAAAAATTAGGACAAGCTAGGATGCAGTTAAATGGTGTTAAAATTGAAAGTAGAGTTCTTGATTTTCTAGTGTGTGTTGATTGAGGAAAATCACAAGTAATTGAGTTTAAAGTGGTTGACTTGAAATAGGATGAGTTGCATGAGAATTTAACTCATGCTAATTCGATCAATCAAAAAGTCATTCCTTAATTATAAAACTCATTAATTTTAACCATTCAAATTTCCTTTAAAAGGATGAACAAAAGCATGAGTTTAATCATTGTTTTGGCGAGAACGATTTGGTGAGACCAAACAATATGAAGCACAAGTCTGTTTGTGGATATTGTGAGAGGAAGAGTGTGCAAGAGAATATTGTACAGAGATTGGTAGAGGGCAATAGGTATCAACAGACTTGCAAGGGTTTCAAGTGTGGCTCAAGGAAAAAAAATTAGGTTGTTTTAGATTGAAACAATTATTTTGTAAGAGATCATTTTCTTAGTTTTTTTCTATCAATAAAATTCTCAATAACAAGAAGAAGGTTTTCCCAGTTGGATTCCCTAGATAATTCTATGTTTTTGAATTGTGTAACAGTGCTTTTATTTATGTTCTTATTCTGCTACATCTAGTAGAGAAATTATGTGTTTATGTGATAAGAAATTTTATTTCATATTGCTCATATTAGTGGATTAAAATTTTGTGGATTTCTACATGGTATCAAAGCCATATTAGAATAAATATAGCACATCTAAAGTCAAAAACTCATCAAGGAGACATATGAAATAGGCCACAGACTCTTGGAGCTCAATGAAGAAGAGAAGGTGAATTGGTTTATGTTGGTTTCATGTCATTGTTTGGGCAGATTCAAGAAGAGGAGCAAGGTTGAGGCTAGAAGGAGTAGTTTTGTGCCTAGTTGGAGGTTGGTTTTCTCATGTAAACATGTATGATCTATTTTGTATGTGCCCTAGTTTAGGCCCAGTCTTGTAGGGATAGTTTTGAGGGTTGGAAAGACATTAAAGGTGGCTATAAGAGGGAAGAAATATTAGCGAGTACAGTAGCCTTCCTAGAAGAGGAAGTCGTAGTGTATGTGAGGAAATTTTGGCCAATAATAACGTTGTAGTAGTAGCTACAGGTAGAACTAACTAGGGACAAAAATCACATAAGGAAAGAACAAACCAAGTTTATTGGTGTTTCATGTTGATTTTTTTATAAGTGGTTACCGTTAAGGTTGGAAAATGTGTGTTTGGAATCCCAAGAGAAGTGAGGAGGGATGCTTGTAGGTATCAAAAGGAGCCCTAAGTTCAGACCTATGAAGGACTATGAGGTCTGCCAGGAGACACAATTTTAGAGGCCCTAGGTACAATTCTTATGAAGGACTACAAGATTGTTAGTAGGAAAATTTATGGAGATCTCTCATAGGAAGTAGGATGAATTGCCAAGGGTTGAGAGAAGAACATTTCCTAGAGGGAGCATTCAACATCATAGCTTAAAAGGGAGGATTATGATAGTGTTGGAAGATAATGGTGTGGCATAATTCATGAAGCAGATTATCCCACCACCACAAGATGCCCAACGATTGGCCCAACATAATCAGAATAATATCAAGGCAAAGACAATCATTCTACAAGGGGTCAAATATCATATAGTGCCTCATATCCATGAGAAGAAGACATCGCTTGATATGTATGATACAATCCTATAGTTGTGTAAGAGTACTAGTGATACCAAGAAGCTTTCTCTTAAGGAGAAGTTGAGGAGTATCTAGATGAGAAAGGATGAACCCATCATCTCATATTTTTTAAGGTTCACTTAGGTATGAGATGAACTAGGTGGGATGGGCATGGTTGTATCTGATCAGGGAAGAGTAGCAAGGCTGAGGGAAAGAAGAGCTAAGGAGAGGTCGGGTCCAATGAGAAGGGAAATAATAAGGATCTAAGTATGTTCAAGTGATTCCATTGCATGAGTTTGGACACAATGATTCTAAGCATCCTTGTAAGAAGAAGGGGGTCAGGAAGGATCATGTTATTGCATTAGTCGGGTGAAATAAATTTTTTTCCCGGTTCAATAAGGATTTCTCGTTAATAGCTTGCATGGAAAGATCAATAAATAGAAGAATGTGGTATATTAATTGAAGGTCTTCCTTCCACATGACCGGGAACATGAAGGGTTTCAGCCACCTAAAAGATAAGGAAATGCAAGTTGATACTGATATAGTAGATGATGATCAGTATGTAGCTACAGGAGTTGGTATTGTCACCTTTCAGAGGGAGTCAGGTAATTCCCTTCATCTCATAGATGTTCTTTATGTTCTAGGATTGAGAAAAAATCTTATTTCTGTAGCTACCTTTGACGGAAAGGGATATGATGTCATATTCAATAGAGGTAAGGCATACCTCCAGTACTTAGCTTCTAGATGTAAGAATTAGATTGGTGCGAGGGTGAATAATCTCTACAAATTGCAGGTAGAGATAGGTGCAACCTTCAACAAAAAGATAGGGAGTGCACAGAGTAGAGACCTTGTGGTTAAGCAAGAGAAAGATAGACCTCTTAAGATGGAGCCTCATCTAGTATCTCAATTTTGGTCTAAGCTAGTTGGTAGTTGGGTTGAACAATGGGATGATGAGGAGAATATCCCATGGAAGCTCGAGGAAACCAATGACTTAGAGACTTCCAGTATATGGAGAGTTAGAGACAAATGGGCAAAGGATTTGGTTAAGGAATATCATAAGAGAGTTGATCCTTCTAGTGATCCAGGTGGATGTTGGTGGCCATCCACCTATCCCATCTGGACCCCCACAATTGTCTCTTTCAGCATTTTCAGTTTCCTTAATTGTAGCACAACTTACTATTTTTAGCAGTTTTTCGGGTCCTGAACTTCCGGAGCCGTTTGAGGCCCTAAACGACGTTTTTTGGGGAATCCGGGGGCAACACGAGTCCATGGAACATGGACTGTGTTGCCCGTTCCAACAATGATAGCGCTCAAATAGATCTTTCTAACGAGCTATCATACGCGTCAAACGGAGATCGTATGCCAAAGTTACGACCCCGGGAAATTGATGTACCAATTTACCCAAAACGGGGCCCACAATTTGGCGTTTCATCTTCTAAGGGTCGGTTTTGGAATGTGAAGGGTTTTTCCATTGTTTCTCAATAATAAATAGGCCTTCGAGCCTCATTGTAACACAAGTTCGGAACAGTTCAGAGACATGTAGCCGCACATCTCTTCTAAGAGATAAGCTACCATAGTCCTAGCTGGTTTATTTCCAATTCTGGTTGTAAGCATATTTCGGTATTTTCCATTGATGAAATGAAGTGTTATTTCCACTGCATCTCGTTATTTATGGTTATCGTATCTCTGTATTTATGGTTATCTCTGTAATCTATTGCGTTCCTGTTTAAATCTGGATCAGTGGAATGCCAGTTTTCCATTTGAATGTGGGGAGGACAAATCTTTTTGGCCTAATCGTCCCAATCTCTGATCTTATATTTCGAGGAACATAGAGGGTAAAATTTCTTGTTCTCCATCATCACCCCTTTCTAGTTCATCATATCATGAGGATGCCTCTATTTGTAATCTTGAACTTTTTTATCATGGCTGTCGTGATCTTTTCATTGATTCATTAAATGATCACGATTCTATTTTTTCTACTATTAATCTTTTTAAGCCACCAGTCTTCGATGATCCATCTTTTGTTGAATTGGAAATCCCCCAAGCTGTCGAGGCACTTCAGCCTGAGATGATGATTAGGTTAGGTTCTCGTATTCTTGAGGTCAGTTCCACTTCCGATCAGAAATGTGTTGAATCTTTCTAGGCTCCTCATCACTCTGTTGTACACATTTAAAATCATTCTATTTTACAATTTTTGCATCCTCCATCTGTATCACATGATCCTATCACTCAGTCATTGGAGGAGTCATACGTAGCAAGCACTGTTGCAAAATAAAAAAAAATTTCTTTATTCATGTTTGCTCATTTTCTAAGTTCAAAATTTTGTGCCTTCATACATTCGAATCGCAATGTGTTTGAATACCATGGTACAATCGCAAAGTGCCTTTCACGCAATTTTTGTTTTTACTTTTTTTGCGGGTTCTTTCATACTTCGATTTTTTTTGTATTGTCTTATCTTTCTTTTTTGTTGGTATGCTTGAATATATTTATTGATGTGCCCTAGCCAATGTGTCAGTGGCTACATTGGAAGTATCACTTTACATAATTTTCACCTATGCTTTGTTTAGGTTAGGAGTAGGAGTAGTTTTGATTTTCTTTGTTGTTTCCTTCGATTTTCTTTACTTTTGTTTCTCTTTCACTCCACTTCTTTCCTTTTGTTTGTTTTCTTTTCAATTATGGGTTAGCTTCTGCATGAGACCATGTTTGGCTTCTCAAACAAGTAGGGTGAAGTCCAAGAGGAAGTTGTACTATCATCAATGCTAGGCTATTTGTCTATTCCCTCTCTTTATTTTAATGTTTCATTTCTTCTGATCAATGATACCCCGATGGAAAATACGGTCCTTAAGGAGAGAGTCATAGTGAAATCAAAATGATTGCACTTTTAACTAGCTCTGCCTACTCTAGTCGGTCTTTTATTTTTGGTTAATCATTGTTAACTAAGTCGAGTAGAGTAAGGAGGGGAGGAAAACCTTAACAAGTATGTTAGAGGTATATATAGGTATCCTTCTTTGAAGGGAAAACCTCTTTTTATCTCAATAAGTCGAGATCCCTCTTCTACCTCATGAATAAATAAGTTCCTATGCACAGTTCTTTGAACAAATAAAAATGAAAAAATGAAAAATGAAATAAAGGGTGAAAGAAGAGAAAGGATTCTTGCACAAAGAGGTGAAGAAAGTAACTCTGTCAGGGTAATGTCTAGGCCTGCTGGAAGTGGAGAAATACTTGTGTTCCGAAAGTGACTCCACTGGGGTACTGTTTAGGCATGTTGGCAGCAGAGCAACAGCAGAGATGAAAACTAAGACTATGACAATCTCTTTTACTTGTGCATTTATACACTCCTCATCCCCAATCGAAACAAATCAGTTTGACTTGGCTTGGTATGTGTGCTGCCGATGAAGGGAATGGTAGGGACTATATATTTAACTCAAGCTAAGTGAATAAGTTGTGATCAAAGAATTAAACAATACTTCTGAAATAGTTAGACCTATTTTGCATGAGACAAGGTCCATACAAAGAGCCGAAGTTCTACTAGTGTGTCGCCAGTGTTGAAGCAACTACAACCACCCTCCAGAATTTTTCCTATGCTTTCATTTTGGAGCCTTCCATTTTATCTACAAGAGCTCATCTTGCACTGATCCAGGTATTCATGCTTCGACTAAGACTTATCTTTTCATTTTCACTCACTTAGCTGATTCTTCTAAGTCACAAGATGATCTCCTAACTTGGTCTCATAGCAGTTCTAGGCTTGCCTCCAGAAAGTATGCAATCCTTGAGGAAAAGCAACCTTCATGATAGCAATTGCACAATCCTGACTGGTAGTCATCTTTGAGCTCAGAAAATTCATAGTCATGGAAGGCAACCCAACGTTGAGCCTAGAAACTGCGCAACCCTCACTAAACTCAGAAATTGTGTAGTAAATTGAGCCACAAAGTTGTCTAGTTCCCCAGAACTGCATAGTATTTCCCGGTAGTGTCCATAGCAATTTTCCCCGTGAAAAAGAAAAAAGGAAAAAAAACTAAAAACTAAAAATTATCCCTAAAAAATAGGGATCTATTTTTAGTATCCCAAAGGAGGCACTTGCACTATTTTTAGAAATTTGCACCAAGTGTTGCTTTTTCCTTGATTTAAGGCATGCATGTCATAAACCCTAATTCATCTAAATCTATTTAATCGACACTTCTAAAGCTAATTTTCACACTCGATCTTGGAGATATAGAATTCCCGAGGACATCTAGGAACCTTTGGTGTGATCGTTGTCGCTTTTCCAGGTGAGTTTCACTTTTGTCGTCTTTTGCCACTTTTTCTGTTGCGTTTTGTCATTTGTCTTGTGTGAGTGTGGTTTCATTTGTTTCTCTTCATGGTTGTTGGCGTTTTAACTTGTAGAAGTGTTTTTTAAGTTTTAGATTGTCTTTCCCAAGTGTCGCATTAGTTTTCCATTTTTTACACAAATAGTCGCCTTTGCGACGACTCTCTTCACTTCATTTTTCTTCCGTTTGATTAATTGCTACACTTTATTCACATGAATTTACTCACACTTTGTCAGATCTGCACTCAACGTCACACCATCTCTCAGATCTGCTCATTGTCTAGACTTTACTTAGGCAATTCGACACTTCCCTTGGCCAGTTTCACTTTTCCCAGATGGCACTGCGCAATCCTAAGGCTCAAGCCATAAGCTTGGCCTCTCGAATTGTGCAGTGCATAGTCCAAGCTGGATCCAAGTGCACACTGCATAGTTCCAGGAGCCAACCTATCATCTTAGTCACTGAGACCACATAATGCGTAGTCTCTCCCAAACCTCTTCCTAGGCTAAACTGTGAATTGCAGAATTTCAACCCACAAGCTTCAACCTTGGCCATTAGGACTGAATAGTGCACATTTGCCACAAAAAACCAATCCCTATTTCCAACAAAAACTATGTAATCCTCCCCATATTATGCATATTTTTCTACTTGAACTTGCCTTCTAAGTAGATTTTCTTAACACTGATATTTTCTTTCCATGAGTGTCCCACAGGTACAACAGTTGTTGAGCACCTATCCAGGAGTCACTGTTACCATGGCACCTAAGAGAGCTGCTTCAAAATAAACCACTAAGATAAGTATTGGGGAAGCACTTGAGAAAACATTAGTAGATTTTCCAGTGTATGCAGATACTCAACTGTTTATAGAAAGGGGATGATCACTGACATGGAAGCAGGTTAAACATGCTTTTGCAAAAAACTTCGAGGCAAAACTTAGAGGACCGACAAGTTTATCTCAACATCTGGGAGTCAAGGCTATACAAGGTTGCATGCAGGTGGTATCCAGACTCCCTGTGTGTAGATGTAATTAGCGGGATTATCTCACACATTGATTAGAAGACCATGGAATTGAGTAGTGCCAACAAAAATAATCTTGCCACCTTTCGGGAAGAAGACTATCAGTGCATGTATCGCTTGCCTGAGCTAGTAAAGTGCATGGACTCACTTTTATATGCCACCCAAAGCTATGTGAACACAAGAGACATTGTCAAAGGCTGGGTGAAAGAGCCATCGAAGTTTCATCAAACACCCACCCATGTGTAAAAGACAAAGTCCCTCAGGAAGGCCTACCAACTCTTGATTATCTTCAATTGCAGGATCCATGGTCAGGAGAGCATAGAAACCTTTCTTGAAGGGTGGGTAGTCTTATTGGAACAAGTGGTGAATGATGGGAAGTCGTTCAACTGGTCAAATATATTGGCTCGACAATTGAAATCACATGTAGTGCAGGCTCAGAATCTTCCCGAGGGTGAGCGAGCAAGGTTCTATATGTCTGCATACTAACTGGATGCAATATGTGCATAATAGCAGTTCCCTGGCATGAACTGGACATGGACACCACAAGAAATACCATGCACATCTATTGAGAATGAAATTATTAATGAGTAATGGCACAAATAACGAACTACTTCATCATCCCATTGTACTATAACAACATCGGTTAAAATACCATGTAAAAAAAATATAATACCACGGTCATGGGACACACATATTCCAAGCTAAATGTTAGGAAATACTTCCTAGTGTTGGTGTTTATTGGTTTATTATGGCTAAGGAAATTGGAGAAGGAAATGGCTAAGGCATATGGAAATGCAAAGTGGCATTAATTGGCATTTTATTTATGAAAATAATGGAAATTAGGAGAAAAGAAAGGTGAAAAATCATAGGTTGCATGTGAAGAGGAAAATGAAAGAAAATAAAATAAAATGAAGAAAATAAAGGCCTCATTGAAAAAGAAGGCTTTTGAGGATCAATTGTCAAGATTTTAGCTCAAGATTTTGATAGGTTTTGGTGGAGCTTTGTTCTATTCTCTCTCTCTCTCTCTCTCTCATCCTCTTGGACACTTAGAGTTTTCTTGGAGCGCTTTGTCATTGGATCAAGAGAGGCAAAAAAGGCAAGAGGAAAGGAGGAGCAAGCAAGGAAGAGCTGGATCAAGTATCTACAACAAGATTCTTTGTAGGTATCATTTTGCATGTGCGTTTTCCTTGATAGATTTGGCATGCATGGTATTGCATGTGGTTCTTTGTTGTTATGGCATGGGTTTTTCCTGGTGTGACAATGTTTTCAACCTAGCCTTGCCATTTCCAGATAGTTATGGTGTGATGGAGTTCTCATTTTTTGGTTGAGATGGATTGCTAGATGGATTCGAA
>APFE031689249.1:0-28441 GCA_000404065.3 Pinus taeda
TCAGCTATCATAAGAATAGAAATCATTCAAGATAAACCACTTTGCATAAGAAGTTAGGCAAAACAGTTGTGAACAACATATCGCATAATAAGCTATTCATATGTCAGACATAAACAATACGACTCCACCGTACAGAAGTGCCAAATGGTAACCCATACATTCATGCAATAACATATAAACAACTGAAAACTATAAATCACATAAAGAATATAAGAAGAAATTGCCAAGAGATAAAAGTACCATTTATGACTGATCCTACTCACAAAATTCAAGCAAAAACGATCTATCTCTACTTGTTCTAACATCTACTAAGAGTACAAAAGTGCAACATCAATAGCAAATATCAAAATGCAAATAAAAATAAATCTCGATCCATCTATTCATCAAAACCTCCTCTGAGGGTGCAGAAGTGCATGTTCTGAGGACAAGTTTTTGACAAATCTCTGGACCCTTCTCTAAATGCATGAGAAGGGTTAAAATACTACTTCCTAATTCTAATAATAGTGTTTTTACAAAATTTTAGGATACGGTTTTCAAATGACCGTCCTTTTTCTAATCTAAATAAAAAGAAACAACAAACTTCTAAAAATAAGCTACTTCTGAATTTGGTCCTTAAAACTGCAAGTGTTCATCATGGACTTGAGAAGAGTCGGTTGGCCAACTTTTGCGCTGAGCTGGGCTGCGAAAACAGAATCTATGAGAGCTGGCATTACTTTCTCGGCTGAGTTTATGATGCATTTCACAATCATCCATTGACTGTGTGGCTTGACTAAGTATGCCCAGTAACACTCCCAATTTAACTTGTTCAATGCCTCGATCGCTTTTCCCTTTTCCTGCGCCTTCTGCTTCCATTCTGCCTCCAGTCGTGATTTATTTGGTAGGTACCCCGAGGTGGTTTCTGCGATTAAGTTGGCCCTGTGTAAATTCTCATTTACACAGTCGATAAGAATGCTTGCCTGCGTTGCCGCTGTCTCCACTGCCTGTTTTGCCTGCCTGATTTGATCGTCCCATTTGTTAAAGAGCAATTCCTTATGACTCTCGTTTATTCTAGGTGCATTTTCTCTTTTTCCCTTCCTCTCCATCCTGCCAAGCTAAGTATTCTGTCACTCGTCTGTCAATCTGGTCATAGTCACTTCGCAAGTCCGCCACTTGATTGGTGAGTTTATCGCTCAGCTCGCAATAGTGACCCCACTGCGATATCTTAAGTCCCACTTCTTCCTGTTGCTGCAGAAGTTGCTCATTTAAGCCAGCAGATTCTGAAACAAATTCGACAAGCTTAGGCTCATCTTTATGTATTTCTTGCAAATATTGCAACTGCTTTCCTTTCTCGTCTAGGCTTCTTTGATAGGTCATCTGCATTTGCTGAAAGTCTTCTTGTAACTTCTCGAGTTGTTTGGATGCTTCAATACTAGCATTGGCTTGTTGTAGCTATTTTTGTAGTAGCTGTATTTGATTTTCTTGTTCCTTCAACGGTTGCTTAACTTCTGATGCCTTGTCGATAGTCGCAAAAGCGTATGCTCCTGCGATCTGAGACAACTTCGTGATATTTTTTGTCGGGTTGTTGTTGGGGTCTTTCCATAAGACGTCTAAATGTTCAGCATCCTGTGATAGTGTATTCTCTAGCTTTCTTTTCTTTCTTTGTCTCCTCACAACTGCTTTATGTTGGGGACTATAGAATACATCCAGTGGGGGAATTTCCTCTGCACTAAGTAGAAGCTCAGAAGGTGGAGCGATATGATTGTGCTCCGTTTCTGTGACACTGCTGACTATGGTCGAAACCATTTCTTGCATTACCTGTGTATTTTTCACAGGTGTTCTTGGGGCTTGCCCTTCAAGGCTGATTAGCTCGTTGAATTTTTCCCATTCTTTGTCTAGCTCTATTGTGACGAGTGGCGCTTTAATGACGAGAGGAGGGACATCTCTTGGCGGGGAGGCGATAACTTGTTGTTGCGACATTACACTTGACTGAGCTGTATCTTTAGCTGTTTCTTCGCTTTTTTCTTGGTCGCTTCCAGACTTTTTAGAATGTTCAGGAATTCCTTGGGCAGCGTCAGATTTGGATTTGGAAGTACTAGAGTTTCCACTGAGGCTGATGCTGGGAGTCGGTTCTCTGGCAGGCAGTCGCAGCTTCTCTAGAGGAACATTGGCCAGCCTTCTTTCCCTGTATAACATGAATCTTTGGAGGTCATCTGGAGACAACCTCGACCGAGCTTCTCGCAAAACTTCCTAGAGTGAGCTTTTACCTTGAAACAAATCATCAAACAAATCTTTCTTTCCGACGGATACTTTTATTTTGACGCTTGTAGTGAAATCATGGGCAACGTTATTTAGGTCAAAAGGCCGAGCTGGGAATTTAAATAACTGTAGAGATGTCACATTCTCCACTTCGGCGAAAGCGTGTCATACATCGAACAATGAGAAGGCCCCACAAGCTATAGGAAACTGAGGCCATATGGCCTTCTTCTTGTCTTTTAGTTCTTTGGTCAGGCCACCTTCTGAGCAGGTCTGATAGGCAATTTCCCGAGCCAAAAGTTTATCGGGGACATATAGAGGTAGGACATGTGGAGGTACAATGCTCCCAAACACTCTAATATAAGTGAACCATTCTTCCCTGAACCATCTTGCGATGGGGATGATGTCTATTTGCGCTTCGGGTGAGCACCTCGGGGGTTCTTCATCATACATCATCCTATATAGGGGTAAGATAAGCCCGTGGAAAATCTGATAGAAGTGAGGGGCGAACTGGGAATCCCATAACACTTTATGATAAACATGAATAGGTGACGGGTCCTGGGTAGTCCATTTCCAGCCCATAGTGGGGAATTTAGATACATAGCAAATAGAATCTATAATATACGCAGACAGATAAAAAGGAGGATAGACCCTTTGAGACAAGGATCTTTTAGACCGGTAATTCATAACAGCAGTGTATAGATTATCAGAAAATATCTTGGCCCAATCCATGATATTGGCGTTTTTGGCAGCGTCTATGAGTGGTAGCCATTCAGACGAAAATTTATTGATGTCTGGCATCCCAAACAGCCTGCAAAGCATGGCTGCAGCAAATCAATACGGAGAGGTGAGGGAACCTGTGTTGTACATACCGTTTTTGTCCTTTTTTAGTGGCTCCTCTCTTCTGGTCCAATCTTTAGTGGTCTCTGCCAGGTTTGGGTTCTCTGCTGCAAATTTCTTGACAAATTGTGCATTGTAGGTCGTCTGAGGTTTAGGAAGATGATACATAAGCTTTAAGTCTTGCGCGGTGAATGATCCTATGAGCCCATGTCCCTGAACCTTGAATTGTCTGCCTTGTAACTCTGCATTGTCAAGTATCCACTTGATCATATCTGTATACGGTAAAATTTTGGGTCTAGCTGCTATTTGGTGAAGAAATGAACATGCCAGCTCCTCTAAGGATGCCTCGGAAGAGTTTTGTGAGCTCGTGGCGCTATCAACCTTCATTACTCTAGGATTTTCTTCCTCCAGCAGCCTATACATGCCTTCCCATGTCGAAATTCCTGTATCCCTGTTGCAGGCAATGTCTATATACAAAGGCGCCATCTCCTTTGTCTCAGAGCCTTGAGCTTTATGTTTCTTTCCCATTTTCTCCCGCGTTCAGCTTTTGAATGTTATTAGCTCTTCATTCATGCAGATTACGAGCGAAGTGGAAATGACTGATTAAGAAAGGTGATGGGAGAGTTTTAAATGCAACAAATATATCAAATATTCCACTTTACGTGAAATAATTCTTTACAAAAGCACGCATCTTCATTTCATTTAATAACTGACAACTAATCTATTTACTATCATTAAAAGCGCATGATCTGGGGTCAGATTATGGTAAGTGGCTTTTCTTTGAATGGCGTGCCTGAAGGATTCATGATTAAATGATTCATGATTTACTTACGTAACATCGAAGATCGTGCCACCGCAAATCGCGCCAATCGCAAATCGCAAGATCACAGATTGCACCATCGCGGCGATCGCAACATCGCAAGTTGCAGAAGTTTAATGTTTGTTAAGTATTGCCAGTTTATTTCTGCGATATGCGATCTTGCGATCGATGTTATCGCAGGTCGGCAGATCTTGAGGTTTTTCCTTATGAGCATTACTTTACTGCGATGCGATGTTATGCTTAACACGGGGGTCTTGCGCATACCAATATTATAGGGGAATGAAGGCATTTCCTATCTTTTTTGCAATGCAATTTTTAAAGACCTTTACCTTATCGTAGACTTAGGTTAAAAAAATATTTGAAAGACCTATCTAAGCTTACGATGGTAACCTTATTTTGAAGGAAAAATTGGTTTTTTCTTAAAAAAATTAACTAAGGGTCCCCATTCATTCAGTATTTTGGTCAACACTTAAATGAACAAGGGGGGGTGTTGCTGGCCACAACACATCCCTCAAAGCCCTATAGCATAAAGGCAATGTGACACCAAGAGGGGTGACACTGAAGGGTGGAGTTTCCGTTGGGATAGTAATTTCACCGCTCATCACAACGGATCCTTCACTTGTGATGGGGGATGTGTCATCCATGTCAGAAGAAGACATTGGGACCGAAACACTAGGCGGATTACTGGGAATATCTTATTTGGAAGGCTCCCAAATGGGGTTCCAATGAATATCGTAAGCCTCATCTTCTGGAGCGAGAGAGTTAATTGGTTGGATACTCGGAATAACATGGAGAGTATCACTACCAACCTGGATCTCAAGAGCAACAGAAGAGGGAGACCCTTGGTCACTTGGAATGGGAGATGGGATCGGTGATTCCACCAGGATGATTCGATTCAAAAACCCTAGGAAAACTAACAAGAAAGAACCCTACTCAAGCTAACGCAAATAAGATCTATCAGGGTAAATGTGAACGTGGCTGAATAAATTTTAAGACACGAGAACATAACTTGACCTTTTCATCTTTAAAGAGTCGAGAAAAGGACCAAAAGATGACTCTAGTCGCCTTCGAATGTTTAATGAGCCTGAAGTGACAAGTGCTCAGATGAACCTTTTCTTTTAGGGAGTCTCAAAAGGAGCGAAAGTGACTACTCTGGAGAACTAGGCAAAAGGTTTACCAGACAATCCGTAAAATTGCATATACACCTTGGCAGTCATATGAAAACTAAGGACTTTTCGTACGACAGTCAATCTTCCCAAATGTTGTGTTCGATGCGTTACGGTTTGTAAGGCGGCAGACACGGCTTCCTATGGATAAAGGATGATAAACCTAGTGGGGTCTCCCAACATATACTCGATGATACATGGGAGCACAATTCCGTACTAAACCATTATTGAGTCACAGAAGGAGGAACCACCCAACCTTGAGTGGAAACAAAAGTGACTATGTTTAACAATGCCGGAGCACGTCTCTAGCCTAGACCTCTAAATAGTGTGCCTTATGTTCCAATGCATTGTTAGATTCATTCAGTTCATTTTAGAGTTGATCTTGGATTATGTTTCAGTTTTCAGGCCTTACTGTATGTATACAATAAATCCTAGGATGCAGCTAGAATGAATAAAAAATCCATTTTCTTCAATGAACACCTACCTACAGGAGGGTAGAGAGATCATTTCCAAACCAAGAAAACCAAGACAACAAAAGCAGTCACTCAATGCATACAGACACCAATCCTAAAGTGCACGGATACTACTAATGAGAGATCTGTATCATTCGCTTTCCAATATGCAAACTTGAAACGCAAATTCACTTTCACTTTTGTACTAAATGAATGCAATCTTTTTTATTTTGATGTCTTTAAATCTAGAAGAAACAAATAAGAAACAAGCAAGTGTGGAAAAGCCCGGTTGATCCAAACAATTGTAATCTATGTTCGGTAGCAAAAAGAAATCAACTCAATGCCAAAGATTGGTTCAATAACTTTCACTAAACAATCAACCAAAAACAGGCTAAGGGGAAGGCTCAATCAAACCAACAAGAAGCTGCAAACAAAAATTGAGCAAACAAGCAGCCAAGCCAACAAATTCAAGGAACTTGAAATAGTGATCTAGGTCACATAAGAAAAAAAAAACAAGATTCATTCAACAAAGCATACAAGAGAGTGCCTTAACCATGAACAGTGAAAAACAAGTCATCAAGCAAGTGGGAAAAGCAAGGGACCAGTAGGACTGATGGACTCAAGAGGTAGAATTGAGAAAATCAATTCTATAGCAATCACCATGGGTAATACACAAGCAACAAGCACTCATAAAGCACTAGCTGTAGCAACAAAGCGATGTCAGCGCGGAAGTACACAACTTTTCCACGATGGTCCGATTTCCAAAACCGTTGTGACTGTGAGGCATAATTACGGGATGAACAAGATATTATAAAAGAGTGAGCACGATGATAGCACGACTGTTAAAATTAAATCTGCGATGATGTTCAAAAGAACGACAGGTGAACCAACACTCCCAAATCAAAAACAGCCAATCCTTCAATCAAATAGGGGTATTTACCAGATCAACCCAGGAAACTCAGAGGACTAATAACTAATCCCCAAAACTTCAAAAGAGACCAAATCAAAAAATCAAGACAAGAGAAAACAAAGAAAAACAAAGGCCAAAACCCTCCCCAGTGGATTCGCCAATTTGTGATGTAGGAAAGTGTTCCCTCTGCAGACAGAGGCAACCCCTCTATCCCTAGAGTGGGTCTAGTCACAAAAAAGGATAGATCAACAATAGCTTTCCTTAAACAGTTAAAGTTGGAGGCCTACCTCAACCGGTGGTCAATGGAGTTCCGTTTTGTCGCTCCCGCTTTTGCTTCCTTCTCCTCAACGAGTGATCAACCTGAAACAAAGAAAAGGAAATACAACAAAGCACGTAACCGGATACAACAATGAACTATTTACTCACAAAGTCAAGAAGTCATGAGATATCAAGTACATTACATACAAAACATAGGAAAACATCATTCATTTAATTAATAATGAAATAAGAGTGAGCTTACAACCAAAGTCTTGATGTCACAAGCCTTCTCAAGAAGAGTCCAGCCAGCATGTCCTTCAAGCATTCACTCTTTGAATATGGATCTCCCAACATACAAGAGCTATCTCACTCATAAGCTTTACATAAGATCAAGGGCACTTCACAACCTTCCACAAGCTATCAACAATCCCACACTTTTCACACTCACACCAGTTATCTAGCAAACTCACAAAACACTAACAGCACTGCTCAAATAGCCAACTATCAGGAACTAGAAATGCATATCAATGGCGAGAGTTTAAATAGGAGAAGGAGTCTCCATGAAAGGTGGAAGATAGAGCTTATCATCAAGGAAGGTAGCACAATTGACGGAACTACCACACCAGAGAGGGAAGGGTGACATAAACTAGGCCAACAACCAGGTCTGGAGTCATCTGGAAGGCTAACTGTTGGAACAAATTCGCCCAATCGGTATCATCGCGGGCACATAACTAGGGTCTAGCGCTGACATCGCCAGTGATTAGTACAGCTAGTTAGATCATTTCTGAAGGAAACACATAGCCCCGCGCTGGTGCTTAAAATCGGACCATCGCAGGAATCAGGTGTACTTCCATGCTAGCAGTGAAAATGGACTGTTCATGAGCACCTTTCAGCGCATTTATTAAGCCCAAAGCCACGATGAGGCAGATAACTTAGGAAAAGTGGGTCAATTGACAGCATAGGAGAGAATTTGTCTATCATAAGCATGTTTGACTTGGACACATGACACAGTGAGAAGACCGGGAGTGAAAGCAGTGATAAATTACTGTGTAACACATGCAATACCTCAATATTGTATACATCCATATTTAGTATGCTTTTATAGTTTGACTTAGATGCTCACTTTTCTTAATTTAGGTCTTTTCTTAGTTTTGTTTTATACACAAATTTATCTTTAAGAAAAGTGCATAGTAGATAAGGGTTCTATATTTTGAGCAGGGGACACACTTCTAGGTAGGAGGTACTCTATTCTAGGAAGCTTTTTCCAGGCAAGTTAGGTGCTTTATCCGAGAATCCCAAGAGGCACTACTATAGCAGTAAGAAATTCGTTTATTTTGAGTTCTTCATTAGTGCATTGATAATATATTGTTTATTCCATGCAATACCTCAATATTGTATGATCAAATTATAGTTAAGATTGTCATAATATTTTTACTTACCCTCTTTTAGAGGGAAACTAGAGTGTGTGTCAAGCTTGCATGTCACAATTGTATCATGCAGAGTTTACTTGGCACGAGTTTTGTGGATCTAAGCAGCCAGGTACCTGTTGGAATATAAGAGGGAATAATACTACAAAGTGGGAAAGAGGTTTCGCAGTTAACTTGCCTTTCACATTATGGTTGGATTCGATTTTTTAGGAAGATGTTGGATACCCCAACTTCCTTTTTATGACTGAGTGAAGATTGAATCCTTCAACATATTCCTCACTCAATTTTCATTAAGCGATGGGTTTTCTTAGAAGTGCTTCACATCTATAAACTTTACCAGAGTTGTTATTGAGTCTTTGGATGTGGTTATCTTTTCAAATCACACATGTACAAGAAGACGAGAAATAATATGCCCAAATAATTTCAAGTTATCTTCCTGTGTATAGGGTGTTCCCTTCCATAAACCTGATGACTCGCTCTACTTCTTTCTAGTGAGAAAATTTTGAACTTTTCATGAATTGTGAGACAATTTCAACCCCATAACTACCAGTTTCTTATTTAATGTTATACCCACTATTGGGCAACACATCCCCCACGTAAAGTTTTTAGGGCTTAAAGCACACAATTTTGGGTAATAGTATGGTAAAGGCTCCACGAAGTGTGCGGAGTGTGAATTGTAATGAGTCAAGTCAAAGGGTTGTCTGCCCAAAAATAATGTAAGAAAATAGAAAGCGAGTTGGCCTGCCCATGGTCTATGGACCATGCGAATGTATAAATAGAGCAAGGCTCTAAGGGTAGAAGGCAGTTTTTGTTCAGATCTTGAAGGTTATGGGTTTATGAATGTAATAGTCACTCTAAGTCTATACATCCGAGTCGAGGTTGATAGTAGTTAGAGTAGGCTCTGAAGATGTGTGTGCAGAGGCCTAGTAGAATCTGCAGCTGTGTGCGTGGACCCCTGCAGCTGAGTGTGCAGGGTGGAATTGGATTGTACTAAACTGAAGATTAATATAAGATAAGTGCATCTGGTAGAAAATCTGTATGAGTGTTCTTATGTTATGATTTTATGCATGTCTTTAAGAATTATGATTGCACACACTAGTTATAACAATTGAATGCTTGATTAAAACCACAAGACGTAGATCAGATCTGTAATAATTGCAATAATAATAAGAATCTAGGAAGTGCCCCATCGCAGATCTACATGAAGGTCGGATAGCTGTACAGAGCAGCGTGGGTGCTCCGATCAGCTCGCGACCCTTCCAGACCTCATCAAGACATCCCAAGGGTGCAGAAACCTGGTTCCAGAATCCTCCCATACTACCTCGGGTGAGACTTCAATCCGCGCTCTGCTAATTGTTGCCGAAAGGGACGATAGTGGGATTTGTTTGTCTAAAACTCTTCCGAACCTAGGCCAAGCCCCAATAAGCCAACAAATGGTTCTGTTACCAAGACTGAGATCTGCTTAAGGGATGTCTGATGTTTGAACATTGGAACCCTACGAAGAAAGAGATTGAAGATTGGTTAGATCAGAAGCTTCACGAGTTCATGGTACAGGAAAACAAAACTCTGTAGATATCTGAGAAGAGGTGGCTGGATATCATCTTCATGACCTTCTCGTTATAACTGTATGGTTGGATCGTGAGGCTAGTTGATATTCAGGGAAGGTGCAAACTTGATCAACCAATAGTGTGGACCCCAAAGTTGGTGCACAGGCTAGAGGCATCTGAAGATAAGATCGCGTGAGCCATAGATCATTGGTTGGATTGGATAATAGGAGGGTTTATCACTAAGTTCACGATAGATACAATCATAAGTTACAGCGAAGCTGAGCGACGTTTTCTCAAGGGACCACAAGGTAAGTACATCAAATCGTTGAATACCTAGATAAAAATGTTGTTATGTGAAAAACAGTTTATTTGAATCCATTGATGTCTGGGATAACACAGAGCGGAAGAGGTTACCAAGGGATCGAAGGATTAGAGAACAGTCCCCTGATTTCACTTTCACAAGAAAGCGAGGAGGAGCTCGGTGGGTTCTCCCTGAGAAGTGTAGTCTAGTTGATAAAGAAGTGCATCCCACAGTTACCGCCTCCATCCATGCCATCACCTACTTCACCTACATCAACCCCATCTTCACCCACCCCACCTCCACCACCTCCAAGGCATGGAATGATGAGTGCAATAAAGTTGCTCGTATTTAGAGGCATAGGAAATGAGGAACCAGATCAGTTCCGGTTCCTGGTAAAGGCAGTATGGGAAGCCCGAGGCGTTACGGATGATAACATTAAAAAGGCTACTTTAGTGAGCATGCCGCAGGATCGCACGTTGACGTGGTATATCAAACACTCTAGCGATCATCCAAATGCCAGAATGGCAGAGATCTAGGATGCATTGAACAAAAATTTTAGCTGACTAAAATCAAAAACTTAGTCAATCATCGGATTTAAGGAAATTGTGATGCTTCCAAGTGAGACTCCATGGGATTTGGATCAGTTCCTGGAGAGTATGATCCATGAGGCTAATATGATGCTTTCATATGCGCAGCACTGCGCCTGGTTTGTGGCATCCCTAACACCGCAGCTAAGGATGGTGCTGTCACAGCAGAAGATCTCAACCCAGGCTGAAGCATTAGAGATAGCGATGAGGTTGCATGAAACCCCAATGCAAGATCCTAGGTTGGGAGTTCAACAAATCCACGCGCAACTACAAAACCTATGCTTGGAGATGCAAACCCTGAAACAAGATAGGGCAATGCGACTGGAGGCGTGTGAAGAAGTGTGGTGTATAAAATGTAAGGGCAAGGGTCCGAGTCAAACTACAGGCAGGGGGTCAACAAAGTCTGTCATCAATGCCATTGAGGCTAGAGGTACAAGTAGGGCCAAGTGTGGCACCCACACTCTGGTGTGCGATTTGTCAAGTAAGAGGAAAGCACACAACGGACAACTGTCACCTATTGCAGAAGTATACCCAGACTCTGCAGCAATTGTAATGCAACTTCTGTAGATCAATAGGCCATGACAAGCGAACATGTCGAAGCTATGAGCTAATGATGGATAGGACCCCAGCCTATCAAATGTAGACTAAAACGCAAGGTTTTGATCCAGCCGCGAGGGCACGCGGTGGAGTCCAAGGATGCAGATGAGGGAGAGGAGGAATGTGACCTGGACGAGGGCACAGACAGCTAATCTATTATAATTGCGGAGGGCCAGGGCACTACGCTCGTGATTGTACCAACCCAATGAGAATATCTTGTCTATACTGTGAGTAGTTTGATCATGAAATGGTAGATTGTCTAATGTTGATCGCCCAAATGCACGAGAAAGGGGTACTACAGCCTACTCCAACTCAAAATATCCAAATGATGAGGTCTAAACCATGCAAAGAGGACCCCAGCGTAAACATGGTACTCAAAAGCGGCACAACTACTGGGGAAGATAAGAGGAAACAGCCAAGAGAAGATTCAAAGGTTCATGATGCTCCTACAAAGGAACCTGAGTCTGAGATGGAACGATAAAGGAAACATTTAATGAAGCTAAGAAAAGCTTCATAAAGGCCTCTACTTCAGGTAGTAAGGATCAACTTGAGCTAGGAATGGATCCTTCTATGCTTACTACCTTTTTAGATACATGTATGAAGCTGCTACGCAAAAATAAGGCTGTTAAGGGACTACAAGAGCTTATCACTAGGTGTGCAGGGTCAGGAGAGCCACGCGTGGTCTAGAAACTTGGAAAGCATGCTTTGTGCACCGGGTGGGAAATGTGATTAATGGCGCAAATTGGTGAGTATGAGATGGATCAGGTCATCTTGGATTTGGGGTTAGATGTGAATGTATTACCAAAACAGATGTGGGAACGCATGGACAAGCCTGTGCTGCAGTGGTCTCCTATTCAACTACGGATGGCCAACCAACAAAAGATCTTACCAATGGGAAGGTTTCAATGGGTGAGAGTGGACATTGAAGGCGTAAGTATGCAGATGGACTTTGAGGTAATAAAAATTGTTGATGACAGTAATCTGTACCCTGCGTTGCTAGGAATAGATTGGGCCACGGACATGAATGGGGTCATTAACTTAAAAAGATGAAAGATGATATTCAAGAAAAATTCTCTACATGTAGTAGTTCCAGTGGACCCAGCCGAAGGAGCGCACTACAGTGAAACTGTGCGCGATGAGGATAGTGATGATGAACTAGAATGCATCTACCAGATAATGGCACAAGACCAGGATCGGGTGAATCCAACAACGGATGGGAGAATCTCATGGGAATGTGACAATTCCTACACCTCAGATTCCGATGAAGATATAGAGCAATGGCAGAACTACTTGCATGAAGTAACAACGCTAAATTTTAATATGATGATTAGATCACTACGCTGTGTGACAACCGAAGTAAGGAAACTACCAGTAGATGATGGCGCAAAAAATGGGAGGAATTCATAGACCATTGTGGAACTACAATCATGGAACAGAACTGGCACGATGCACGAAAAGGGGCACTGCACACGACAACTACACAAGGGTGGAGTACACCTTGGAAGATTAGGTGGAATGGGCGTGAATGTAGAAGGTGGTTGCGTGTACAAGTTTGGGCAACCACCTACGACGAGGGAAGAAGTTGTATGCTATGCAACCACTGCCCCAACTAAATTTGTGCGTACCAGGGGTTCCATGGGCCCATAGGACCAGCAACAAAATGGGGTGTGCGAAGATGGCCCTATCCATGATCAGACACGATGAAACTAGGAAGGTGGAGAGAATTTTCCTGACCACCGCCTCTGTAGTTCAGACTAAATGTGAGGACCTGGGAAAAGGAATTTGGCGGTTGCAGGAAGCATTCAGCGCAGCAGCTTGCGACTTCGCAAACTCAATGAAGAATGGGCACGGCTGAGGAGGAAAAGCATGATGTTGGACGAAGAAATTATCAAAATGAAAATCAGAGTTACACAAGTGGGCTG
The DNA here is from genome assembly GCA_000404065.3 of Pinus taeda. Taxonomy (NCBI): domain Eukaryota; kingdom Viridiplantae; phylum Streptophyta; class Pinopsida; order Pinales; family Pinaceae; genus Pinus; species Pinus taeda. The sequence goes on from APFE031689249.1 coordinate 13,060, forward strand.
CGCAAATCTGAGAATAAGGGGACCAAACTTGGTCGGTCCTACTATGATACTAGAATGAGCTACGACCCTACAATCATGGATGCAACTGCACCAATGGGGGAGTGTACCATATACAGTAGAGCGCGATGAGCTACTGGATACAAAGGTACTCGAAAGGTTCCCGCAGCCTAGGCTAGTAGGAAAATTGAAATCCTACACCACGGGTGTGACCACCTGACTATCCGTAGGAGGCCCAGTCTCAGCGCTCCACGCAGTTGGAAGAGGGTGTAGGACTATAAAGGAGTCTGTAGGGGGATTGCACGACTTGGACGCGGCGAGCAAAATCAGTCTGAAGCACAAAACACATCCGCATACAAGAGACTACGTTGTTGCGTGGGGAGGATGGAAGGTGACCATTGCAGATACTGTTCATGACAAGATGTCCCACTTAAGACACTAAGGAGAGGATGGCAAGCAATTAAGACATAGGGTTGAACTAATCTACAGCCAAAATTGCATTAATGAGCCACAAAAGGAGGGAACGGTAGAATTTGAATTCAAAGAGGCATATAAAGCACAGGTGACCTATCACCAAACAACCCTTGGCACTTGGCATATTAAGTCGTTTTGTTATCAAGCAGACAGGAGCATGATGAATGAGGCAGTCGTGAGAGCAAGTTCGTGGTTTCAAGCATTGGTGAAGGATATGCAGGAGTCCCTAACTAGGATGATATCCATAACCAAGGACATTACATAGAACCCTACACCGCAAGTAGGGGGTACAGGCAAGATCCCTAAATCAACCCGGACGTCGCAGACCAAGAAGGACCCACAGGTAGCAGGACTGGTCCGGATGTCTCTGCAAAATTTGTGATTCAGTAAACTGTCGATGGAAGAAAAGGGAAAAGCGGTTACTACTGAGAGTGATGATGAGGAAGAGGATCCCCCGCCCTTTGTTGAAGAGATGGAACTAGAGGAAGAGATGGAAGAAGATATCCAATCAATACGGGCTCTGGCAAAACAGCCTAAGTATGTCTCTCCACAAAAAGGGAGGGTCAAGGTACCTAAATATTTGAATGCCGTTAAAAACGCACTTATAACCCCGTCCCTCCCCAAAGGGGTTCTGTTCAAAGGAATGGCGATTAGTCGCATTCCCACTATGAAATTTGAAGACTGGGACCTTGCGGATAATGAGAAGTTTTCCCATTTGGAAACTAGAAATCTAATGGAACATATCACGAAGGGGGTCGTTACAACACTAAAGTTGCAGAAATGGCTGTGAGGGGTGGAGGAGGCCAGGTTACTCCACCTCCTATCAATTCCACACTTTCATCGAGCCCCAATCACGATATTTGTCATCAGGCAACTGCTCTGCCTGGTGCATGATGGGTACTTATAGCTATAAAAACCCATCCCCATCATGGTGGAGCTCATTCATAGGATCTATCATGTTCCCTGTGAAGGAAGGGACCCGGCGGAAATATTTGGCACGAGTGGCAACTAGACGATTGCAGAAGCCATGAAAAAGAAATATAAGTTGGAGAAAAAGCAAAGAGGGTATTTTATTACTAGTATTCAGGATAAAGGGGTATGCATTGCTACCCAGTTGCTGGGAATAAAGGTGATGAGAAAATTTCGAGGTAGTGAGGTACCAGCAACAATCATCACGTTAGTTGAACAATGCGTAGAAGGGGTACGGCTCAATTGGGCGCAGTTCCTCCGCGGCGAATTCCCGACGAGGAGGCCCAGGAGCAAGGTAAGACCTTCCACTATGCATGGTTGCTCTTATCCATCCTATTGGTTACAAGTGAATTTCCAAAAGATATTCAGTTTCCTCCCCTGGACCAGGATTGGCCAGAGGCAGCAAAATACGCATCGCTATGGGCGACGAAGGATGCCACAAGAATCCGTGAAGTCAAGATTTTTTGGATATAATGGATGCAAGCATATGACAATGGATCAACTAGCAACCCCGCTTATCTACCGAGGTATATGATAGTGTGAAGAATGTGGCCGACTTCAAGGTGGATATGCACCATGTATATATCCAAGCGTGCAAGGATCCAGAGCAAACATGGACCACACTTCCCTTCATCACCATTGACCATATTTTTTTTGCGGTGCTCGATACCTGGCCACCAAATTGGCGCAGACCAAATGCGGTAGGGCACGATGAGACCAAAATCCAAAAACAGAAGGTTGTCACCAAGTTCCTAGCATAGCAGAAGCAGAATGAACAGCTCGCTGAGGAAGTACGAGCATCCTGAGAGGTAGCACAAGCTGCCATAGACAAGGCGACAATAGGAGGGACTGCTACAATAGAGGATGAAAGCAGCCTGAACGAGACCACAGAGCTAAAAGTGGATAATGTGGCAAAAGTTGTGGATCCAACCACCACTTGTTCACCCTTAAAGCAACCGCGCGCGATAGAATGGTCAAGTTCACGGAAGAAGACCAAGGTGTCCAAGTTTGAAGGGGAGCCTATCACATTGACCAAGGGCGACCTATGTGACATCAATGATGCAATTCTCGAAGTCACCAAGGAGGCACTCTAGGAAGCAATACCAAAGCAACAAAATGTGTTGGGGGTGCTAAGGATGCAAATCCAGGACCTTCAGGTGTAACCTCCACAACCGGGAATGATTGTCGACCACGGGACCACGGGTACATCAACAACCGAGCAGTTGCTATGAGCCAAAATGGCTAATACCGTCGCGCTACCGGAAGGGGTACTGACAACGTAGAATGCGCAGGATAGAGCTTCCATAAACTGGCTCAAGGGCCTTGGAGTAAACTTGGCTGCCCTTCTGCACGAGATATTATATCAACTACAGGATGGAGAAACACTAGAGCTCTGTGCTAGGGAAGAATGTGCATTACAGATGCTCAGTGAATAGTGATTCAATATTGAGCAGTTGAGCCTCCAACGCGATGAAGCAGTAGCTCAGACTCAGTAGTTGGAGCAACTCATCGAGGAAGCCTGTCGCCACATCCCTGAACTAGAGATTGCAGCAGACTTACCAATAGGTATACGGCTCGACAAATTGGCTAGTGGAGTCCACAAGGCGAAAGAGGAAGCAACAAGGATTCAGTTTGAACTCAACTTGCAGATCGCAGAGCTGAAAATGAAAGCACAGCCCTCTACACCACCAAAGGTCAGAAAGTAGTGGAAATGTGTCATTCAATCCGAGCGGGAAGCAATAGCACGTGCCATGCAGGAGTGCACCGACTTGTTGGATCAGTCGCTTATCATGATCACTTCACTACAGGAAGACCCAACCTTATAGTGGTTAGAGACAGAAGCACGAGAGTTGTAGCTATCCTATGATAATGTCTAGGGCACCGTGCACACGATTGCTATTACTCAGCGATTGGCTAAGATGAGGGAGGCTTAGGCTCTCAAGGCACAAGTTGACGCCGCTCGGCAAAAAGAAGCAGTTCTTAAAGAAGGCATCCAGCCTTAGCTTGATGAGGCATTCACAGTCACTGCCAACATTGAGGGAAAGTTAGCACACATGCAGGAAATATACGAACCCAACCAAGCAACTGAAACTGATACTAATGCATCGGAGGCTTACGTACAACGGGTATAGTAGATGGCGGAAAAATTTGTTGCAGACGTGAGCAAAGTGCAAAAGTTGCTAGATGACCTCCACGTGAAGATTATTGCACCAGCTGAGTGACTCAGGACGAGTCACAATGATTGTGTTGGGGGCCTATTGGGAAGCGGATCCCCTGTGTAAAGGTTTTAGGGCTTAAAGCCCACAATTTTTGGTAATAGTATGGTAAAGGCTCTGCGCAGAGTGTGAATCGTAATGAGTCAAGTCAAAGGGTTGTCCACCTAAAAATAATGTAAGAAAATAGAAAGCAAGTCGGCCTACCCATGGTCCACAGACCATGCAAATGTATAAATAGAGTGAGGCTCTAAGGGTAGAAGGCAGTTTTTGTTCAAATCTTAAAGGTTATGGGTTTATGAATGTAATAGTCACTCTAAGTCTATATGTCCAAGTCGGGGTTGATAGTAGTTAGAATAGGCTCTGCAGTTGTGTGCGCAGAGGCCTGGTAGAGTCTGCAGTTGTGTGCACGGACCCCTGCGGCTGAGTGCGCAGGGTGGAATTGGATTGTACTAAACTGAAGATTAATATAACATAAGTGCATCTAGTAGAAAATTTGCATGAGTGTTCTTATGTTATGATTTTATGCATGTCTTTAATAATTATGATTACACGCACTAGTCATAACAATTGAATGCCTGATTAAAACTGCAAGAAGTAGATCAGATCTGTAATAACTGCAATAATAATAATAATCTAGGAAGTGCCCCATCGCAGATCTACGCAAAGTCCGGACATCAGTGCAGAGTAGTGCGAGTGCTCCAATTGGCTCACGACCCTTCCAGACCTCATCAAGACATCCCATGGGTGCGGAAACCTAGTTTCAGCACCCTCCCATACTACCTCAGGTGAGACTTCAATCTGCGCTCCACGGATTGTTGTTGAAAGGGCCGGTAGTGCGGGATTTGTTTGGCTAAAACTCTTCTGAACCTGGGTCAGGCCCCAATAAGCCAACACCCACTATATTATAACCCACACAAGGAGAATTCCATTCCCATTTCAAAATACCCTGCAATCGAATTATACCCTGCTATTTAATATTTTGTGTATTTCTTCGCATCCTTGGCCTGTGACATAAAAACACAACAAGTTACCTTGCATTTTCTATACTAACACTCCTAAACAATAATAAAGTATGCCCAGATCTTTCATTTCAAATGATCTATGCATCTCACCTTTTGGTTTTTCAATTATCGAAGTTGTTACCTATATTGATGAGATCATCAACAACCGAGGCCATAGTGACAATATATGTTAGAGTTTTATCCGTGTTACACTAAAGGTGTTTTTCCTTCAGCAGCACTACAATACATTGTAGTTTCCATTCAAAGGAGAAGTGTACCCAGTAGAAACCTTGGTCTATGTGCAAATAGGTTGAATTCAAAATAGACTTTATCTATTGTTTTGACGGTGTTTCTCCTTCAATAGTACTTCATCTCAGCAAATCCTTTCAATCTACACCTTCATCAAATGCATACAACCTTGGGGTACATGCTATAGATTCGAGTTTTTTGTGAGGGTATAGCAACAATGAACGAATCACATCAATTTTAGGCATATTATTGTTGTTGTATGAAAGCATGCTTGTATATTGTTTCCCAAACTTATATAGAGCCATATTTATTATACTTTTTTATTTTGACTTAGATGCTCACTTTTCTTAGTTTAGATGTTTTTCTTAGTACTATTTTATGCATAGATTTATCTTTAAGAAAAGTGCATAGTACAGAAGGGTTCTATATTTTGAGCAAGGGACACTCTTATAGGTAGGAGGTACTTTATTCTAGGGAGCTTCTATCATGCATGTTAGGTGCTTTATTCTAGATAGAGTTCCAAGTCCTTGCCTCCTTGACAAAGTCCCTTCCAAACAGGACACCAATGGATAGAGTTCGAAGTCCCTAGATTTTCTAGAAACCCACCTAACCCTAGCTATCTAGCCTAAAATCCTTTACATTCTATTCATCTCTTAGCTATGATTTCATAGAGAGAGCCCTCTCTGGTTTGGTAGGGCTATCTACCAAACTAAAAGCTTGGTATGTGGTTACCTCCTTCGATCTCTTCATTAGCTTGGGACATTATGGAGGATAACAGAGGGCATGAAAACTAGGGAGTGCCAAGGTGTTTTAGTGAATGTAAGTGTTGGAGAGGTAAATCCCCTCTACAGATAGAGGTGATCCCTACTAGCCCAAAACGGGTCTAGCAACAATCAAACAATGCTATCACGCAAGTTCCTAATTGCAAATAAAGAGTAGGTGATGAAAGCCTACTTGAGATCCAATGATTTATTTTGTATAAGAGATGTCGTCCACATTCCTTTGCCTTGGCCGGTCATGATCTTCCACTATCCACGTGAATGGACACCTGCACACAAAGAGAACAACACAAACACAAGTGTGAAATCTAATATATGCAATTATACATCAGTCAAGAAAGATATAATTCAACATCAACCATTACAAGTACAACGAGAATGGAACCATAATGATAGTCATCTATTATTAATAATTCAACAAAGGAGAATACAACCAGCGTCCTGACGTCAAGTCCTCCTTTGGCTGGGTGCTCAGCTACACAAGTCTTGTAAAAGCTTGAAGGGGTGAGGGACAAGCTCTCTCTCTCTTTAGTGACAAAGTCTCCTTACTTAGGGAAAGCCTTATGGATACAAAGAAGGCTTCTTGCAACTCCAACCTTTTGATATCTTCCTTTCAGCACAAGTATTGCCACAAGAGTCAGAACTTTTAGAACTAGAACTAGAACTAGCCTGCTCAAGCCATGGGAATAAGCTTTTATAGAGAAAAAGGAAGAGATAAGGTCAATCCCCCACAATCATGGATTTGGCTTCATCACTTGGAAACTTCCATGGAATGGTGGCAAACAACTTTCCATCCAAGGAGATTCGAAGCCAAATCATCCTCACTCAACTTGGAAACAGCTTGGTGAATGAGGTGGACAGAACCTTCGGAGGTTTGAGTGGTTGAAAACTTTGCCCAAAATGGTTGGCGCAATTGCGACTCTGGGACAAAGCGCTAATGGCACGCCCTTTCATTAGGATTTTCTCCATTGGCGCGGGCATAACACAGGGCACTAGCGCTAATGCAAAAAGGGTTATTTTTAGGGGCAATGAGCAGGAGATGTCTTAAGGGCATGTGAAGCTCATGTTTAGAGGTGAATAAGGCAAGTGGTTTCAAGTCTTGTCACTTCTCACAAGTCTCGGAATGGGTCCTCCAAGATGCAGGAGAGGGGTAACAAGGACGGTGACAAATGGTGACAAATTACTGTGTAACAGATGCCCCCTAAAGCATGAGGCCCGAGAGAGAGAGGGGTGAAATGCTTTACAAGAACATGTGTGACAGAAACACTGCTGCTGGAGGACCTACGAAAAGAAGTACAACTGATATCTCAAGTACATGATATATATGTGGTATGGGCGCAGCCATTCGTAACAAAGTATAAAATTGGATCCTAGGCATGGACGCAGCCATCCGATGAGGATCTATGAATGGACTCAGGTTTGGTCACAGCCATCCAATGAATGAGTCATGTAATGATTACAAAAATCCACAAAATGCAACCTGGATGTAAATATGCACAATCCGGGGTCTTGCACTCCAACTCGACCTGAACACAGTACAAGTTCAAGCATGTGAATATAGGAGTCGAAGTCGAACATGCATGAACATCGTCTGATTACCAGTCAATTATGAAAACTATTAACAGACGCGAGAGGTGCCACCAATAATGACGATGGTCCTCAAGGTACTATAGGTACAATCCACAACGTGCGAATCAATGAGCCAGTGTCGAACACCCGTAGAATCATCCAATCGGAGGCCAATGATGAAAACCTCACGTCGAACACGAAGAACCTTCCATTGAGGCATGCAGGCTCCAAGGTACCCGAAGGGAGTCTCTACGTCACCTTCCTGGATAATGAGCTGAAGTCGATAGGAAGTGATCTTCGGGGAAGGTGGGCCATAATGTTTCCCACATCATCGACACGAGACGGGAAGAGACAATGTGTTTTGTGTGAGATATCGGAGGGAGGTTGAGTATTCTTGCAGAGGCGAACTTCTCTTGAACATATCGGCAGCACAACGACGGATTTTGCAGTATTTGAGGTCAAATGATCAGGGGTCATGATGACAAGACGATGAGCAGATGAATGATCAAATAGGATAACCCAAACCCATGGAGGAAAATGTGAAACGAGATGAGATGTCCCCACCCAGACACGAATGAAAATAGTGCCATGTTCAAGAGCGACATACTGTCGATGACGATGATTATGATTCCTTTATTCCCCCACCATTTCTGGCAAGTACCCCGGTTATTTTTGGATGAAAAGCTTGATGGGGATAGCATATGCTTGAGGGGCGTCATTTCGACGGAATCCGATGTCATTAAGTTTTAACGAACCTGACAAAGGAAGAACTCGGCGTCTTTTCATGTTTAGAGAGTTTGAAAAGACAGCAAAAAGAAAACTCCAGGGGTGTCCTTTTTCGTAAAGTTGTGTCTCTCGAGCCTGAAAAAGTATAAAACGATGCTCGAAAGAACCGCCTGGTCATTACGACCGAGGAGTACTTTTCGTAAATAGTGACATCGATCCGAAAAAGTAAAAAAGTGATTGATATCACGTCGTTTCGTTTCCATTAACGAACCTGAAATGACAAGGGTCCGACAATCTTTTCATTCTTTATACGGTCGGGAAAAAGAGTTTAAAAATGACCGCCTCTTATTTATGTTTTAACGAGTCAAGAGGAATAACTCGACAATCTTTTCACGTTTAGCGAGTCAGAAAAGAGCTAAAAGATGACTCCAGAGTGACTTTTTCGTGTATTTACCGAGTCTGAAAAAGTATAAAATACAACTCGTTTCACCGTCAAAGCTGCGCAAGAGACCTGTCGCTGCACAAGAAGTAAACGTAAAACCCATTTTCGACCATAAACACATTAAAATACTCAAAAATAACCTTTTTAAACCAAAAAATGAGTTAAAAAGCTTATAAATAGGGTGAAAATGTAAAATTAAAATTACTTTTACCATTTTACCTCTCGAAGAGTGAAAAGAGTCCATTTGGGAGGCAAACTTCAGGCAGCGATTACGATCAATCCAGGCAACCGTTCGCGACCTCGTCAGTTCCAAGTAAGAGGCGCTTCGCTTAGCTCCATTTTCATACCATTTTTAATTCATTTAGTTCCTGATTGGGCCCCAGCAAGGGGGAATTACAAAATTAGGGCTTCGCCCCATTGGCGCGGGTATCCGGTACGGACCCGCGCTAATGGGGTGAAAAACCCAAGGGGGTCGTGCCATTAGCGCGACTGTTTTAAGAACAGTCGTGCTAACCGCGCGACCCAATTTTTCCCATGTTTTTGCCCATTCAAACTGAATCTTCTCTAGATTAGCATTTGTCTAATGTTCTAATGAAGGCAAATTTGTCCTTGTGGGTGTAGGAAACAGGTCAAAATGGTGGTAGTATGGAAAGAGCGAGAACATGACATTGTTGATGCCTCAGCCATTGAGGATGAAGAGTGCATGAATGCCCTGAGGGATTGCGGCCTTAAGAAATTCTTCCTCACATCATACATGCGGGCGCAACCTGAGTTGCTGCAGTTTACCATTGATGCTTGGGACGTAGACGACCAAGTGTTTCGTCTGGATATTAGACCTTGGAGCTCGAGGTCTCCGATGTGTATTTCACTACGGGATTGTCGTGGAGAGGGGCGGTTCCTATCCTGACAGGTAGTAGACCTTCTGGGGAGAAGGTTGGTGAAGTGAAAGCTCGAGTGTGCCCAGAAGCACAATTTGGGCAGCGGAGTGCAAAGGTGTTAATCACCACCATCCAAGATTTGACGTTGAAATCCATCCTCTTCACCATCACACGCGCAGCTGGGGTACAGGCGCCCCATGAGACCAGCAAGAACCACCTGATCCTAGCGACTGAATGCCTCAGTCCGACTTTTTTTAACTGGGCTGCCACGGTGACTACTAACATTAAAAGGCAGCTCACCAATTGCACACAAGATGAGACGAAACAGTTTGCATATGTCTCTATCATGGTATCATTCTTCCTAGAACGAATACCACTCTTCCAGATTCAGAGAGCTGTGGTGGCAGATCCATTGCCACAAGAGCCTAGAATGGCTCGCTGGGTAGCACTGATGCCCAGAGGAGGAGGAGGCCAGGAGATGTCATGGCATCCCGAGTTCTTCATATGGCTCCGATGGTAGTTCATCGTGATCCAGGATTGGCCGTATGCAGGGACTAGTTTCGTGGGAGACCCAGACCTTCCACTACCAGAGGGGGAGGAATGGGAGGAGGAGCTAGGTATGCACTCCTCGATTTTGATGTTTTTATTTTATTTTTTTTGCTTTTTCGATACATGCCTATTCTAATAATGATTATATATGTATGTAGATGTGGGCCCAGAGCGACCAGCCGGGCTATCCCCTACAGCGTGAAGAGGCCAACATGCAGCCGACCCACAGGCAGTGGGGGAGGAGTTGATTCGGAATCTTGAGGGGCTTGCCCAAGGGATTCCTGGTTATGCCAGATTGGCAGATGTTCCTCTTGCTTACCAGAGGCATACAGTAGGGGTGCCGACTCGCGTCCACCGTCTGCTGAGACGATTGGTGCGAGCGGTGATGTGCTATCATGAGCACCACCGTGCTTAGGCTTCTAGGCTTTATTTTCTGCATATATATTTTTTGAGAGACATGTGTCTCAGATGTACAAATAACACAGACTCTATCCAGACATGTACATTTTATTTTTTGAGCACCTCAGTGTGCCACACGATATATATATATTTATACATGGTGTTTTTACTGTATCTTATGCTTCCTGTATTATGTTGATTTACATATTATGCAAATGTCTGTCCAATACATAGTTAGCTAATGCATCGATTACTACGTTAAGTCTTCTTGGAATGTGATGATAAGTAATGTAATCAAAATCTCTTTCCAATAACTTAACACGTAAATACAACCTTAAAATGCGATGATCTTTGATGGAATATCGTCTGTTGAGCTGGTGGACTAAAAGTTGCGAATCTAAGTTTACAACCAATGAGCTGATTCCAAGGTTAATCGCCTCGGCTAATAATTCAATTACAGCACTATATTCAGCCACATTGTTCATTGTACAACCCAGACACACTCCTTGAATATCTACTAACTCACCATGAGGATCGTAGATCACCCATGCCACAGATGACAGATTGCGAGTACTGCGGGAAGCACCATCAGCGAAACCAACGTAAGGTGATCCAGACATCTGTTCAAGAAGCAAAAGACACAATAAGCGGCAATCATGCCGACACACTAAGATAAAAAATTAAATAAGCACGCACACACACAACACACTCTTAAAAAGAATATGCATGTACAAAATAAAAGAGAGAGAGCCTGGACTCAAGCATAATATTTCTTAAGATACAGCCCATTGCGGAGCCTGTCCAGGGGATTACCTTCATAATCTATCAACTCATAGGCACCCTTTTGTAAAACTCTCTTCACAATATAGGGCCCATGCCATATTGGCTCGATTTTTCCTGCCCCCAGCTTATCGTTAGCTTGATCGTAGAGCAGTACTAGATCTCCCACGATGAAAGAGCGGGGATTAACAGTGTTATCGAAGTGAGTTTTCACTCACTTCTTTTGAGCTTCGATAGCTAGGGAGGCTAGACGACGTGTCTCATCCAGTCATTCCAAGTAAAGAAGCCGCTCTTCTACAGGAGTAGTATCGGGGAGTAACTCGACGGCTAATTTGAGTGAAGGAATCTCACACTCAATGGGAAGGGTTGCCTCCAGTCCATATACTAACTGAAAAGGGGTGAAACCAATGGCATCCTTCACGGAGGTCCAGTAGGCCTAGAAAGCGGAGAACAACATCAAATTCCAACTAGACTTGTGCATGGCAACAGTTCTTTGAAGCATCGTGACCAAGACCTTGTTCACGGCTTCCACTTGATCGTTTTCTTGAGGATAGTACGAAGTCGAACTATCATGCCTAAGACCTAGCTGGGTTGTCAATTCGGCCATCATATGATTACGGAAATGTTTTCCGTGATCAATGACAATGGCTTGTGGAACTCCGAACCGTGAAATAACATGGTTAAACAGAAACTGCGCCGCGGTATGACCGTCTTCCGATAATGTGGGCATCGCCTCGGCCCATTTTGTAAAGTAATCTACAGCAACGATGATGTAAACATGCCCCCCGACCAAGCGAGGGTTACATGTCACATAATTGATGCCCCATTTAGCAAAGGGGCTGACGGTCACAACGGGGTGCAGCGGGGCAAGGGGCGCACTCATCTTCCATTGGTAAATCTGACATTCGTGACAAGAACGGACAGAAAGAATGTAGTCCTTGAAAATGGAAGCACGGACGATTTTCTGTGCGGTGGCATATCCAGACATGTGACCACCACAAGCACTAGAGTGGTAGTCATTTAGAACTCTTTCAGATTCTTCGAAGGTTAAGCATCGGCGAAGAACCGAAACAACACCGAGGCGGTACAGGGTGTCCCCAACTATGCGATATGGTTGGGCTTGGTGACGAATCCGTCGACGAGCGTCTTTCGAGGTCTCGAGGTGGAAGGAGGACGTCTACAAGTAGACAATGATGTCCCCATACCAAGGATCGAGGTTGCTAATAAGGAAAAGAGTTTCATCTAGAATAGACTCCTCTATCTGCGAGGAAGTAGCGGCGGATGGCAAGGAACACAACGGTTCAGCAAAGACAAGTGATTTCTTGGACTTGGCCGTAGTAAATTCCAAGTCAAACTCTTGGAGGATTACGATCCACTTTGAGTATTTTCCCCCCCAGCAATTGTCGTGAAAGAATGTAGGTCATGGGGTTGCAATCCGAAATCACCGTCGTAGTACGCAACAAAATGTAGTGATGGAAGCGTTGGACGGCGCAGACAGTAGCGAGGGCCAACTTCTCGACATATGCATATCGAGTCTTTGTATCTAGTAAGTTGCGAATAAGATAATAAATGACATGTTCGATGCCATCATCATCATCTTGGACCAAAACCATACCGATAGTGGTATCAGCAGCGGCCAAATATAGTGTATAGTCACAATGATAATTTGGAGGCTGCAACAAAAGGGCGGAAACTAGGAGAGTTTTGAGACGAGCAAAAGACTCCTCGGCTATGGCATCCCATCGGAATGGGGTGCCACGCTTAAGTAACCGGGTAAAACCCTTTGCCACTTCGGCATAGTTTGGGATGAACCGTCTTAGAAAATTAGCTTTTCCCTGCAAGCTCTACAATTTCCGCAAAGTAGTAGGGGGAGGAAGATTCACAATTGCCTCGACTTTAAGGGGATCCAAACGGATGCCCTCTCGGGAGACGATAAACCTGAGAAGTCGACCAGATTTGATGCAGAAGACACATTTATGCGGATTTAATCGGATATTATAGTGTCGAAAACGAAGAAATATCTCACGAAGAAGCGATGGGTGGTCCGCGTGCTTAGCTGAATGAGCGGGAAGGTCATCCAGATAAGGCTGTACGATGTGCCTGATATCGTGGAAGGCATAAGACATCGCACGCTGAAAGGTGGCGCCGGCATTCTTAAGACCGAAGGGGAGTTTTTTGTAAGAAAAAGTCCCCCATGGACAGATGAAGGCCGTCTTGTGTTGATCATCTGGGGCGATATTAATCTGGTTGTAACCAGAGAAGTCGTCCATGAAAGAATATATTTCACTGCCCGCACACTCGTCAATGAGTTGGTCAATGAATGGCGTGGGATAGTTGTCTTTTGGGAAAGCTTTATTAATGTCGCGGTAATCGACACAGACGCGAATGGTACCCTATTTTTTATCTACAGGGACAATATTTGAGACCCAATCTGTCAGTGGGATAGGATAAATGAATCCAGCTTTAAGAAGCTTTTCAACCTCTACTTTGATAGATGCTGCCTTACGGGGGTGCACGGGACGCAAACGCTGACGAACAGGTTTGGCCCCGGGATATGTCAGTATCTCGTGCACTACTATGGATGTATCAATACCGGGCATTTCTTCGTAGGACCATGCAAAGACATCACGAAATTCGCGGAAAAGTGCGATATAAATCTGAATCTCCTCAGGAGTGCAGGTGACTCCTATATAAATTTTCTCGACAATCCCTGGCTTAACAGAGATGTCAATGGGTTGCGTCTGCGTGATGTTCCCTAAATTCCCTTCACACAGTGTATGATAAATCTGGATGGGCATCTGAAGAGGTTGAGAAGGGAGACATGGAGCAAACCGCTCGAGACAAAGCAGTGTTTCCCGAAGGGTAGGGAGAAAGGAGGAATGGTGGTGAAGAGGGGACCACGGACATTCTTCCAGAGACATAGTCTCTATGATAGCCTCATCGGAAGGAAATATTTCATTTAATGGGTTTGAGGAGGTGTATTCTCCGAACCAAGGGGGAAAATCATCTGAGTCAAGAGCCCCACTCGTGACGGTGGGTTGATCATGAGAGGCCGATGCAGCAACAATTTCGATGTAGTTGAGCTCAGCTGGACTCAACGACATCTCCTCACGCCAAGGTTCTACCTGGTCGATGGAAGGGAGGGTCCAAGGATCAGAACGAACCGAGATCATGGAGATCGAGGCGAGGTTGGGAGGTGGGAGGGAGAAAACACCCATAAGGGCGGGTTCTTTGAAGAGCCCGACTTCCACACTCTCAAATGGAACGGAGGTATGCTCAACAAATGGTACATTCCCCTCAGAAGAGGAAGCGAAGAAAGAGAGCTGGTCAACCGTGACAATTTTCCCCTGATGAGGGAAACGAATGACACGGAAGAGGGATGAGGCCACGGCACACATGGCATACGTCCAACTCCAGCCCAGAAGGAGGTTATATGTGAGATTTGCGTCAACAACCTCAACTTATACTTCCACAGTCTTCCCTTCTAAGGTGATTGGTAGTCGTTGAAGAATACCATAAGGGTGGGATTCTCTCCCATCGAATGCTTCCAAGGTCGTTGGAGACTGACTCAGAGTCGGGGACCCGATCGCTTTCCAACACGCAATAGATATAATGCAGGTTGATGCGCCTTCATCAATAACTGTACGATGAATCGTTTTGGAATTGATGACGACTTGAATGAGAAAAGCGATCTAATGAGGCAGTCGAGGAACATGGCTCTCGAGATCGAAGGTAATCAAATCCGAGTCCACTAGGTCGATGCCACCAATGGCCAATAGCAGGGACTTCCTCTAGGGGGGGCAGCTCTGAAGAACCTCTAAGGCGGACATAGCCGACGGAGCCTGCACTAAGTCCTCTACAATGCTATAGTGTTGGGCAGCACGAGCATTCAGATTATAAGAACATCTTCTGAGTACCCCTTTGGGAGGGGGTCGGATTGTCGTCTCAGTACTCGGTCTCTCGATATGGAGGGGACCAGAGCTGGACGAAGGAGCACTTGAGGGAACCTCTGGCTCTTTTGAGAGAGCCCTCTCAGGTTAGGGAGGCTAATCCTTAGCCAAGATTCTGGTCTGAAATAGTTACATAGAGTCTAACTAATTAGCAGCCATCAGTACTGATTTTGTGATAACATTTTGGTGCGTCTACCGGGAGCCTGAAGCTTATTCTTTCCCGAAAACAAGAGGCTGAACTTCTGAAGGTAGCAGGAGCTCAGAGGAATTTTTGAGGCTGCAAATCTACCTTGGCGACTCCATTGTTGAAGAATTCGAAATTCATAGATTCATGGTGATTCCACTGCAGTTATGAAGGACCCAGATGCTACCATTCTTATTTCAAGGTATGCATGCATAGATTT